>JAQGAC010000051.1:0-63624 GCA_034696585.1 Isotomurus maculatus | reverse complement strand
TTGGTGTTAAAAATCGTTAGCTGTCAATTAATAACACCCTTTAATAACGATAACAAAATACCACTTCGCACCCTGCTTACTGGTGTTGGCAGTGATCACGATCTAAGACGAAGAGAGAAAGGCAAAACCTACTTCTTATCCTCATCTTTATGACCACTTTGACGGCGTGCTCTAGTAGTAGGTAGATTATTAGGAGCAAGAAACTTAAGTGATGAAATGAAACTGAGAAGTAAAATTATCGCTGTGTGCTGTGTAGAAAAGTAAAAGGAAATGTCTTCATTTATATCCACGATGAGGAATAAACCTTTCTGAGCTAATGACACGGCTTAAGATCTCTTCCAGTAAGTAACGAAATAAGAAAGCGAGAGAGAGACCGTTTTGGTGAAAAACTCATCTCTGCCTGAAGGATGAGAGGCAATGAGATGAAAAAGTAAGAGTGACTGTAAAAAGTGTGAACAGGAGATGACAAGTGACCTCAACTGTTGAAATCCAGTGTTTTAGGCATTTATCAAGATGGAATGATAGGGACAGAGTTTTAAGAAACACGACGATTGGTGGAGGTTAAAGAGTAGACTTGAAAGAAAAGGTTAACTTGTTTCAACTGGTTGAGGTTAATTTGCTATTGTATAAGTTAAAGTCGGTGTGGATGTTACGGAAAAAGTTTTATGTGTCTTCACAAGAGACATTTAAAGTTGAGTGGTTTTAAGTTTATTTTACCCGTGTTAGATTTTATTTGGTGCGTGATTAGTCTAACTCATTTAATTTCACACTTCTTTTCCCGGAGAACTGAAGGAGAGAAAGAGAGAATTCCCGCAGGAAGCTTTTAAGAAGAAATGCTTCCTTCTATTGACTTTGTATGCTAATTCGACTTGACGAGATGAGTAAGCCGAGTGTGGAAGAAAAGAGCAAAGAGAAAAAGGCATCTAAAACGACTCTGAGATTCTCCTTGGATTCCTGTGAATCGAAAGTATTTAAGTGAAGCATCACTTTCTCCGGTATCTTCTGGAGTTAACTCGGTGTGCGTAGGTTGGTTGAACATCTCCGGTTGGTTTCAGGGTTGAGTGGATTTTCCATCTTTTAAATATACCCTTAGGGGGTTGACACGGATATGACAATGACAAGATAAGGAAGCACTGACTATATATTATTATGCTGTATAAATGATCGTGGAAAGAGCCGGATGAATTAAATGAAGAAAATTCATTCAGTACCAAACAAGAATGAAAGTTCCATGTCATCCTTTAATTTATTTTTCTCGTGAATCCTGAGCGTAGGATTTGTTGGCTGATTCGTCAGAGGTGGAAAATACAGTAGGTTGTGTAACAACGACCCAGCCATGGTTCTTGATGATGGACATCTCGAGAAAGTAAAATTTCTAGGAGTCTCCCGGAACCTCTTTCGCATCTCATCGCACTTCGGGGGACTATAAACCAAGTTGATGGCTAAAGCCAGATGGGCACACGCACAAAAAATGATTGCTCATTTGCATTAATATCTTTCTCCTTGTATGCTCCCGGCTTGGGCCTGTGACTGACATTAATTTGGCCTTTTCAGACTTTTTCTCTTCGTAGTGAAGACACCAAAGTAGTACAAATAAAGGGATCGCGGACATATAGGAAGGTATATTTATGATAAATTATATTGTGGCAGATATAATAATATTATACTCGAAATAAAATTAAAATAACCAGAGGCAGTGAAAGATTCGGGTGTGTTTAAAACTATTGGACTAATTCGATTTAATCTTCTATAAAATCTCTGAAAGAGTTTTCGTATTAGCCATAAAAATAGGTTAAAGTTGTGACACTATAAAATAATATACTATTTTCTGTCCATGGGAATCCTCGAGTAAACAAAGTCGACTCTATTCTTCACATATGCTTGGATTCTAGATTATCCTGTGACCCCACCGCAACCTCCTAGTCAAACCGATGGCTTCTTTATTCTAAAACTTTTTGCTGTTGATGTTAATCTGAATTTTTTATTTGAGCAAAAAACCGATCATATTCATGCGTGAATGTTCGTAGTATATTTCTTTTCCCATTCAGACTGATAAATGTAACTGAACCACCCACTTACTGACACTCTAAAAAGACCTCATGTATTAAATTACATCACGTAGAACTCACAAAGCAGATTTACTAAAGTAAACTTTCTCATTCTTATCCGTGTTAAATATTTATTTTCGTTTTTCCTGATAGAAAATTGACCTCATAAAAGTCGGTTTTAATGGCTTTTTTAATGGTATTTTTGATACCACTTTGCCAATCCTTCTGTACCTTTTCTTCTTTCTTGTGACTGCCGCAACAAGTATTGACCTACGGCAGGGCAGGTGGTCACAGCGTGAGAAATAACTAGGTGACTTTAGTACAACAAAAAATATTAATGTGAAGAAAATGTACTAAACTTTTCAGGGAAAATTTTGTTGCATTAACACACAACAAACAACAGTTGATTTTATCTACAGCAGAGAACATATCTACGATCGATCACTTTCACTCTTAAACAATGGAAAAATATTATTGAAAGTATCTGTATGAACACACATATATTATTATATAGGAACTTCCCTTTGTTCCAAAGTCACCCCCATGGACTCTGACTCTGATGCACGAGCAAAGTATTAAGCTAGTGAATGATACAGAGGGTAATATAGGGACTGTGACCAAGGGTCCTTGCCTTATTATTACCCGGGTATTATTGTGAAAGAATGAGCAGCAGTAGTGAAGAGTGTGAATCATCCTATTGATTCAAGGGGTTACTTTCCTTTTGTCGTCCTACGAAAGTCCCGACTGCTGTTGGTTGTTGTTTGTGGATGATGAATAGCTGTATGAATGATTACTAATATATTTGGCCACTCATACATGCATAGAGCCCTATAAGGGTACTTACACGTAATTCCCCCAACTTTTTTACCATTTAATACTCATGTTCATTTTCATTCACGAGGGACTGAAGGAGATTCAAAGACAAAATCGGATTGAGTTTTTCATACCAAGCGAAAAATCACAGTTGACGCAAATTACAAATGCAACGCCTGCACAAAGTCCCTCTTTCGACTCTTTCCCTCTGTCTAATGCATCTACCCCCTTCAAGGGTGTCTCACCAAAGAAGGATGGTATTTTTACTTTGTAGGGTAGCTAAAGAGCTAAAAGTACTCAGGGTCATATGGGAGTCCACAGTGCAATACATATTTAATGAGTAACACCGTGTTTTGAAAAAATAATACTCATTCACACTCAGCTTAGACACTGAGAGAAAGCAAACTCCTGCTTTAAAGTATTAATGATTGTAGGTATTTTAGTGCAAATGATACACGGATGGCCTCTCCACACTCCGGCGTGTTTATAAATGTCTAAGTGTGAACTTTTAATAGAATCCCCGCAGTGACAATGAGCTGCAAGAGTGAATGGGATTTTCTTCTTTTGCTCCGAGTATCCTGGAGAAGTAAGGATAGAAGTTACTTAACTGAATGTCGGACATGAGATGCAATGAAATGCGTGTTGTGTGTTGCGTGAATGCTGATCCGCTTTGGTATAAGAGGACATCTATAATCCTCGAGGTACAGAACATCTGCCGATGAGTGTGACAAAACATTGCTAAACACTACAATAAACGAGTCTGTGAAAAGAAGCTAACAAAACAGAAAAATGAGAGTTCTACAATGATTATGGAAAATATATGGGTTTATGGGTACTTGAAGGGTCGCACAGGATCCTACAGCGAACAAAAGTGCTTAGTTCCACATTTATCTAATACTTTCTTTGTTGCAGTTGACATAAATTTTTAAAGCTACATGTCGTTTGTCGCATGATATGGAGGAACAGGGGAACAGGTATATTTCAATAACTTGGAAGAGTTGCAAGGGCCATTAATGCATCTCACAGATTTTCCACAAGAATGGTCGTGGGTCGTATTTTTTATTTCTTTTTTCCTTTAACTTTTAGGCAAACCAACTGAAAGCATGCAGCATGCATTTGATATTACAATTTTTACTCCAATACGATACCTTGTGAGTTGTGAGTTGAATTCGAAACGGTTAGTTAGTAGTTGAAGACATTAATACAATAGGTTCTTGGCATTTCAAACCTTTTGTACTGTTCAGATCCTAAGAAAAATACTTTTGTAGTACATGCGCATCAAAAATAAGGGTAAAATGTAGCCAAATGAATATTTAATTTTGTAATAATGACGATCCTTTAAGTAGGAATCGCGAAAAGAGATTAAGAGGTGAAATATTAGATTCTTGAGGTTTCAGTCAGCTCAGAAGAAATTATAAGGAGAGACAGAAGAGACACGATCCTTCCTTCCTTTCGGCTTTTTCATTCTTACAAAACTCAAACGGTAGGGTGAGAAAATTAAATTAATAGGAATGCAGCACACAAGAAAAGAAGCACAATAACCTACCCCTGTGGATAGGCTGTTAATTAAGGTTGAGTGGTATGGATTTCATAAATTGAACGCTCAAACTTTATCAGATGCTAATGTACAAGATTTTCTACTCTCGGACCTTTCTCAACGATACCTTCATTACCATTACTCTGTCAGAATGTCAGATTGCAGGAGCCCGAACTCACGAAAAAACCTATTCGGTACCTTATAGCCTTGCCACAACATACCTATTTACTGAACATTGACTGGTATCTTGCTAATATAATTATTATCTAAGCACATTAACTGTCTGTAACCTGCGATTACTAGATTATTAATTGCGTTTTGCATCCGCAACTCAAAACCCTGCACTAATTAAACCACTTCAGCTTTTATAGCGACAGAAGAACATGAATTCTCCATAAGAAATTGAGGTCAAAATGCATCTGTTCGGAACATTTTTATTTCCTGAGTCGTCTTGTTCAACCCGTCATCTCCATGAGCTCCATCTGAATCTGAAACGCTTACCTCAAATGCTTTATGACTTCGGTCTCATTACTCACTCACCCACATTTAACGTCTTCTTGCTAAACTTGGAAATACAACTTTTGAAGGCTAAGCTACTACTTCACACAGTCCCAACAGAATTGGAGCCAAGGGAAGCGACCAGAAGTGTTTTTGCCTTCGGTTTTATTTCCACATCAAAAGTAAACTTGAGGGAGACACACCTGAAAGCCTCAAGTGCCCTTAATAGCCTTTTGCACCTTTTTCCTAGACGTGTACATCGTAAAAAGCCCTCAAACTTCTAGTAAAGAATGAAACCCCAAAACTATAAAAGATGTTAAATGGATAGAACAACAACTTCAGAAATGTTCCTAAGTCATGTATGTCCTCTAGTCCTCTCTCAGTAACTTTAACTTGGCTGCAGTCGGTTCTAAAACTCTTATGGGAATCAAAGATTAAAAGACATTCTTGTGTGTTAGCGCACCATACATTTCTTCAGTAAACGATGACTACTGAATAGGATCAAATGCATCTATTTACCAAAGGGCTGCTTAAGAACATTTATTAGTTCTATTAGCAATAGAAACTCAACGGACCGAGTCTAAGGATGATAGAGGGTCGTTTTATCTGTCCAAAGCACATTGAACATTCAAGCACGACTTAAACTGCATACAGCGATGGAGAGAACTATGCTATTGTTGGTGTTGCACTTTCATTGTACAGTTTCCTTTAAAATCTGAAAGAACCTTAAAACGAATGAAGCTACAAATATGACGGCTGAAGGTGTTTAATCATGTTTAAAATCCGATTTGGGCACCTTTAGTCACCAAACTTAGCTATGACTAAATCCAGGTAAAATGTTGGTTGCGGTAATAATATTTTTGTAAAAAACGCATAAAAATTTTCTAAAATTCTGCTTGTACTCGGTTTCTTTAATTCTGGGACCGGAGCCGGGAAAAAGTGTGTACGGATGGGAAAGTGTATTATTACAGGAGACTCTGTAGACTATAAATCTACCAGCCAATATGAAGTTTTAAGTAGAATCGTGTGAATTCCTTGTAATGAAAATATGTACTGTGTCGCGCTAGATTTCGGAAGAAAAAATAAGTCCCTTAAATCCAAAATATTGTCTGGTAATAGAAGTACCCTTTTGTCTTCTGATTTTGTGATAGGAGCAATAAATCACTTATAAGGTAAATGGGGTTGTCAAGTTGTATTTTCAAAAGGGTTGATAATCACTGAAGGAGTGAGGTTTTTTTTACTTTGTGTAGGATCAACGAATGAGATTAATCCTCAGAGGATACATTCTCTGAGGTGTGTCGATCTTTAATCGAGTAAAAAGTAAACTGGTAATTACTTCTAGATTTCTGAGTTGGAGATCAGAAGCAAATAATTATACGTTGTAAGTGAGAAGAGAGGTGAGTATATCCGAGAAGTACCTGTATGTGTTTGTGTACCTAACTTCCACTACTGTTGCACATCCTACTGTAAGTTTTTGTAAGAATCCAATCAATGTTCGTAGAGATCATGGCTTATGGCTTTTCTACGTTATTTTTTATTGCTCGTGTGTATCATCCAATTTCTCACCGTCTTGTCTCGTTTTTTTCATACCCTCAAGTGTCAAAAGAGCAATGAGCCACTTTGTCATAAATAGTTGGGAAAGGATAGGAAGGATGGCAAGATAAATCCTTCTTCATGAGATACCCTTTCTCTTTCCTCCTGAAGCTAATATAGTGAATTGGATTATCCTATAAAAGTACGGAAATCTTCATGGAGAGTGTGGGAATTCACCAGGTTATTTTCCCCGGAAGGAATTCACCAAACACCACAAACTCTACAACAAACTAAAAAGAAGGAAGCTATTCTTCATCCTTAAGTCTGGAGACTCAAGTTAAGAAAAATGTGGTGGCTTTTCTTTTCCAGAAATTGTAGCAGTTTCATTTAATCATAAAATCGTGTGTTGTTACTGAGCACGTGGGCTTGTGGCCGAACAGGAGTTATTTTTATTAGAAATTCCCAGGTACAACGTTACAAAGGTATTTCGATTCAAGAAACAGACAATTGGCTATGTTAAGATTTAGGCAGATAAATAGAATGTCTTCCGTCATTAGTGCCAAGGCACGTGCAACTTTTTATTATTCCACCTTTTAGATTGGCAATTTCCCTCAAGATGAATACGCATTTATCTGTATGTTTAAAATGGACATTGAATCCCTAGGTGGTACTTATTACAATATTGATTTCTCCAAGAAAAGGTGTGAGCTTAGAAGAATACAGAATGTGACACAATCAAGAAGCTGCGATAAATCTTCATCTCTAATCCCTTAATTCCATATTCGACATTTTTCATGTCAACACGTGTTTTTGTACGTTTTGAATTGTATCCCCCATCTCAATGAAAGTGTGAGAGAGACTCGAAGAAGAATAAATGGAGTAAAAGAGAAAAGGGACAATATTGAAGTGGAAGGAAGGGAAGTGCTGGAGTAGAATGAGATGTAGATGTTTTGTGAGCAGAATGGGACAAGGGGATTGGGATTTCACTCGTAGAAATCTTCACTTTTTCTTCGTCTTCTTCGGAATGTTTTGCTAGAAGGAAGAAATATTGTAAAATATTTTTAGCAATCATTCTAGAATTCCTTGGAGGAGTGAGGGGAGAACGGTGGAACCTGTCGTCTCTATTTCCTACATCGGTTGTCCTGTCATTTTCACTTGTGAGCAGTTGTTTTACCTTCTTCCGATGAAAGAGGTCCTTTTATGTTACCCCGCGAGTTATTCCTTTCATTTCTCTTGCCAATCTCGAGAAATCATTTATCATATTCCCAGTTTTCGAATTATCAGCCAGCCGTGTTTTTCAAGAAATTCATTTTTTTTACAAACTTTTCATCTATTTTGATGCTTGAATGCAAAATAATTTAAGTTTTACTGGAAAGATGCATAAATCTACTTGTGCAGCTGGAAGTTGATGCATATCACTTGTATGAAACTGGTGACAAATTTATGGATTAAGTAATAAAATTGAGTTTTAGGTTTTACTTAAAATCTCTCGTAAATCTATTCTAGGGACCTTACTCAACTTGTTTGAGAGATTCTACTCACTGCAGCTGACAAGATGCTTCAATTTTTACGATTGAATCCATTAGGACTTTAGGACGAACTACTAACAAAGTGTTTCGAGTGTAAGTTATGACATGTTGTAATTTACTTCTTTTAAACTTTCAATAATAATTTAGTATTGAACATGTCCTTTGAGCCGTATCAACAAATTAAAGTTTAACTTACACAATGTGGGTTTTTGTTGTTAGACGGCATTATGAAGTTAAACTAACGAAATTGATTTAGACTACTTAACATTAACTGCGTTCATCCACTAATGGATGGCGTTTGTCGTTTTTGAGCAATAGTTGTAATTTGTAGTTTTCTGAGGTTTAATAACGATGAACAATACTAATTTTAATACTTTTAGTGGAGTAGTGCAAACCTAAATTCTCTTGCCATTTCGTAGAAAAGTAGGTTTGGTTTTACAGTTTTCTAGGAATTTTCACCCCAATATTTTCGGAAGGAATTTGATCCACTATCTGAATCCCACCCACCACAACAACCCACAAAGTTAAGTTTATTTCACTGGATGATTTAGACGATAACGAACACAGCTCACGCTCCTGTGCAAAGAGCTTGGACCAAACAAGGAATTTTTTATTTATGAATGGGTCGCCAGCTTAGGTACTTCGTTTCTTTTAACGCAACTTACCCATGACTCACCTATTTGGAGATAAGCATTATGCCATGCTGTGGGGTGTAGGTAGATATCCTTGCATATTATAACAAAGTTAACCCCAGTAAGTTAGCCAGTCTCATCTAAATGCACAGAGTGTTGATGGATAAATCCACTGCTGGAAGTTTTGGACATGATCCAAGGAGAAGTCAATCAGCCCTTAAGCCTCTAAAGAGTTGGTCTATTCTGAGATTTAAGAAAAACTCTGTGTCCAAACTTATTCTTTTCAAGGTTTCCTCGTGAGAAGTTGGAAGTTCTCTGGAGGCAAACACTGATTAAGAATTCTGTTTTGTCCGTGGTGAAAGTAGAAACAAACAGTGGAAAGTAATCTTATTTGGGTGAGGAGATTCGAAACCCTCTCTGCTGAAGGGATGGAGATGGACGGTTGTGTGCAAAAGAGAGACTCTTTAGGGATGGAAATGGAAAGTGTAGTTAGCCAAGCTATCATCATCATGATGAACTTGGCTTAGAACACACACGTCCGGGTCTTTTATAAGACGGAGACAAGACAGGAGTCCAAAGCGGAGATGAGTGAAGTAGATCATTCATTCAAGACACGTTCTTAGGCCTCGTAAACGATGGCTTTAACGTGAGCCGTGAAGCGGACTTTCCCTTATTGACAATCTTTCTCTGGATTTCCTCATGATTTTCTCAAAGGCTTTTCTCTCCCCTTTCCTTCCTCAAGACGAGAAACCATTGAAGCATTCATGTCTTTGGTTGCACTGTGTCTATGTATGTAGATGAGCTGAAGTGCAACGTCTTGTACGAATTGGCTTATTTTTACTTCCATTTCCCGTCATGAACTTACGACAACATTAGTATGGCACCCCATCTGCGAAGCATATCTTTCTAATATTCTTCGCAATACTTTCAATCCAAGTCATCACTGAAAATTTGAATGCATTTTTCAAATCTTGTTTCAAATAAGGCAATAACGTGCATATGTGATTTGGTAATTCATCTTAAACGCCGTGAATGTTTCCAAGATTTATTCACACTGTCAACTGCGGACCGTACTGTGTAACCGAAACGTACATACAGGGTGTCCTGTAAGTCGCGCAACGAAGGTACCGAGAGTTCAAAATTTGTAAAAATGGTTGGCTTTAGCAACCACTTACAAAAGCTCAATATTATGAAAAGGCTCAGTACTCGGAGTTGCGCGACTTACAGGACACCCTGTACATGTCGGTTGAAAGTATTTAAATGTCTTAACAAGGTGAAAATAAGCCCAACAAGATTTTACTCGAAATGTGAAGGAATGCTAATGCGACAGTTATGTCAGTTTTTCGGGTCCCATGTGAATTAGATGAATATCTTATTAGCATAATATACGCAATCAAATTCGAAAAGATATTTCCCCTTCACTTTCCGTGAGATGATGGAAATTCTGGAAGTGTTGTAAGAACACTCGATAGGTGTGGGGGTTTTATGAATGAATAAAAATATCAGAACACCTGTGTAATATGTTTGCGTATTATAAGGAAGGGAAGTAGCTTCAGTATCGGCAAGTTCGGCTGATGTCTTGAAGGTCTCGTATATATGTAATTCAGCTATGTCGCATCTACACTCTATACAGAGTTTGTATGTAAAAGGGGTAAGAGCTAGTAATCTCGAATTGATGCAGAATGGGGACTTCAATGTTCCTGTTCGCTAATAGGAACAGATTGAATTGCAGTTTGCAGTTTGCAGTTTAAAGTATACAATGCAATAGGTCCAAATTGACTGGGGTTAAAAGATATACAATCGTTTCAATTTATATCTTGTAAAAAATTCTGTTTTGATTTTTGTGTGATATTTATCGATAATGAATTCACCTGCAGATTATGCTTGTCTGCTAGACAAAGCAAGGTCGTCAATATTGAAATTCTACCGTCAACATGAATAAAAGCAATGAATAGAAATATTAGATATCCGAAATCAAGTTGTGTCGTAGGTTTCTAACAGCTCAAAAAGACAAACATAATGAAAAGGTGTAGGCAGTTCTAGCGCAGTAAATACCCATCGACTGTATCTTGTGAACTTGATTTCCTAATAACAATTGAAGCTAAGTAGACATGCTTCATGGAATACGCAGGAGAGCAACCCAAGCCTTTCACGATTTTACGACGGGCTAGTGCGTTTGGAATCGAGAGCCATTTGATCTCATCGAGGAAGATATAAAAGCTAATATTATTACTTGGGGAAGGGTTAGCCAAATCTCCAATAAAATACAAATGACAAACAAGAAGGAATACAAACTAAAGCTTGAGTTTGTTTTCCTACGTCTTTTAGGCTTTGAAAGCACGAGCGAGGAGCTTCGATCTAATATTACTGATAACAACATTCTGTGACAGCGTAATAGCTCCTTACTTCATGTCTTGAAGACACAGAGCTTTCCCCTAGGAAAGCACTCGTTTCGAGCATGATTTCATCGGTTTGTTCGTGACGATGAAGCTTTTCTTAAGAAGGGAGTCATATGGAAGTTCCCTTCCTTAGCTAACTGTTGGTTTGTGCATGCAAAGTGAGACTTTGCATACCAAATACTAATATCCAAGTAGCTCAACTTAATTCCCCCATTTAGAGTCAGTTGTCGTAGAGCAAAGAACAAGGAGAAAGCTGGTATCCTGGTTCAATTACGGTTTTAATGGAGTATCCACCAAGGAATGCGTACACACCAAAGGGAACATAGCTTTTTCTTTCTAATACCAGAGAGAAAAATTAAACCGAATGAAGGAACATTTAAATAAGCGTAAAATTTAAAAAGATCTTGTCTTTAGTATAAATGGTCAAATTCAAACGCAGAAGCTTAGGAGTCCTTTAAGGTCATTAATTAGAACAATTAAAAGTGTTTCATTAAATTAACTGTTGAATATTTCTCCCATTTGGGGTTTTAATTGTTTTTTCTGTTCTTCAGACTCCTCACTCTTCATTTACTAGCGAACACATTGAAGTTACTCCTTCATTAGAAGAGTCTCGTACAAATAGAAACCTATCGTAGGACTCTCATATGCATCATGAGATCGGTGTTCCAGCCATATATGACTTTCTATAGAGACTTTACAGACAGCTTATGACAAGACAAGAATAGCTAAAGAAACAAGGTACGTACAAACACACACAAACACACACACGCACTTTCCTCAGCTTTCACCGTCCCCCTCTCTCCCCAAGTTTTAAGCATGCAATGCATCATAGCCCAACATACTTTCGCACTCATCCTGCACATCTGACCCAAGCTGGAGAGTTAAACTGAGAAAAGGAAGTTGTGTTCCTTGACAAATGCGTTCATCTCAAGATGATGATGGGGGTGGACGAAAAAGGAGAGGTAAGTTTTATCCTCACTCTCTCACGATGGCAAAAACTTAAGACTCTTTTTTCAAGGGGAATGTGATATCACTTCCATGTGATCAGAATTATGATTAACTTTTCCCTTCCCTTCTTCTCAACTTTCTTTTGTCTTTTCAAGGCTTTCTTACGGTGTACGGTGGAAATTACATGGCACTCGTGGCAGCCATCATATTCACCCTCTAAGACATCACACACGAGGAGCAGCTGATGATGTACGGAGTAAGATTGGTCGTCCTCTCCAATATTAGCCTCGTATCGAAGGGGAGAAAGCGTTTGGTGATTTCTTGTCTTAAATATTTCTTCAATAATGTTTCCTTCGTTGCTCTTTTCTCATTGTGTGTCTTAGTTGTTTCTTGTCCCTCCACGACTGCTGTTGTTATCTTGAGTGTTATTAGATGTAATGGGAAGTCAAGAAGTGTCATGGTTCTATTATACTCTACTATCTTTATCATTACATGGTCTTATTACTTACTTAGATGGCCTATTATTCTTTGCCTCGAGTATTTCCTCATAGTATCCCTGTTGTACTTAACGGCTTAATTGTATTCTTGACCGTAGAGAGTTGTCATAAGCAGGAAAGGAGAGATAGAAAATACTATCAATTTATCTTGGTAGAGAGCGATATTATTGCTCTTGGTGAAGAATTGTGGTTATTATGAAGGATCATCTTTCTGTGAGCATTGGGATATTAATTAAAATTGAACGCAAAATGGTAAGATCGATTAATCCGGTTTGGGTTTATTGGATTAGACGAGTGGAAGGCTATTTTCAAGTAGCGTCATGTTGACTGAATTACTGAGTTTAATCCTATTTTTATTTCAAACACATTTATTTTGACGATAAGAATTTTATTGATTTGCATAGTTTCATAAAAATGTAATTAGTAGAGATTAGATTTTAATATTGATACGCGTCTGTACTTCGTTTGTGGATGTGATCATAGGCCGAGATAGGATTGAAATTCTTGTCTCGGCTATTGACTTCCAGCAACTTTGATTTTAAAGGTGCAACGAGAGTAGAATTATCCGGAGCGAAAAAATAGGCGAAGGAATATCGAGGAATCCTTGTTGATATTTCTTGTTTGGGGATAACAACTCTGTGATACTATAAGGAAAGTTTATTAGTTGGTTAGTCACGTAAATATCTTTGCTAGTCGGGCCTTACAGTAGCAGGAAAGAACCCATTTGTCCATAATTCAAGTAAATCTCCGGTATTGACGAGAATCGAATTAGGGATAGGAGTTGCAGGCATCCATGACCCATTTGCAGCTTTCACCTAAGTGGAAATAGAATTAAGAAAAGATGAAACCTTGGACCACGCCATATATGCGTAGTGATTGCCAGACACGATGAGTACCTCGAGACCTCCGACATCATCTTGAAACAAAAGCGTAATAACCTCGTAATCCGTATGCTCAGCACATCTCACACTTCCCTCAGGAACGTGTAAGTCTTGGGGTATAGATGGATAATAGATTGATCGGAAATCAGTTTCATTTGGGATCTCAGGCTGATCCAGATGACTCGAGCAATTCAAAAAGTAATCAGGGTCTTCAAGCTCAAGAGCCAACCCAAGGAGTTTCAGTAGTTTTCGAATTAGCAGATTACATTCCTCTTGGAATTCTTGAATTACATGGTAGAATTCCGGGTGCTCGGGCATTGAGGTAGGAAATTCTGACTGTCGGAAAGTTGCGCGGATGTAGTCGAAGCATTCTCTCAGTTCATAAACGGATTCTGGGTGCAGCCTAGCAGAATTACAGGTCATAAATAGTCACACAGACATTTCTAAATCTGTCAAAATGCTTACAATTCTTGACCTGCTTGAACCCAACCGTGACTGCTTCTCTCGGGAATTTTTCGGTATTTTGCTTTCACTTCCTCAGGCAGTGAGAAATATTTTGCACTTGCTTGAAACGCTTTCTGTATCTATCGCACATTAATAAACTCATGATTTAAAATAAAATTCTCATACTTTGTTCTGTTGTGACTTGTGACACATTTACTGGCAACTTACTTTTGTATTAGAAACGCCATGATTAGTTATGTACATAAAACCCACGCCATTCAAAGCCTTTTTTATCTGTTCAGCAACCTGTTTCCAAATGTGGTTTCCTGGTAAAATTGGATTTGTGTTTGTGATTCTACCGAGGTCGACGACGGGAATGTAATTCATTTCTGTCATTGGGCCTAAGATATTTGTTTGATTATTAAAATGAAATGCAATTTTCTTTTATAAATAATTCTAATTCGTGTGTAAGTGTCTCAAATGTGTTTTAACACCAATGCTGTGTCCTGAGTTCTCGGCTGTAACACACAGTTAACAGAAGTAACCTAAACCCCTGACACACAAACAGCCTTTTATATTTTTGCATCATTTAACTCACTACCACACCATATAGTCAGTCAATAACTTATAAAGTAGCTTTGTATGAAAACAAGTATTGCTTATTATGCTGAGATATTATATCAGTTGCATTTTTATGTCAGTTGATAAAGCACAACCCAAAGAGAGAAATATCCTTTCATTACGATTCATTAAATCTGTGAAGCCCCTACTTCATATGAATATTTATTACCAAATTACCAATATATTTACTCCGTATCCGAAGATGTGGTTCGTGTTATCATTCAGCCAGCACAAACTTAGGAATACGTACGATAGTCCAAGGGTAGTTTGGACTTTTGGATATGTATGTGTGATAATCAATCTCCTAAAGTTTATGGGACTCTAATGAAATGACTTAAAATACAAATCCAATAAAAACTCGTGACAAAAAGGAAGGAAGGATGTCAGCCAATTTTGGTGAACTTGTGCAGAGAGATTACCACCACAGGCAAGGAAGACTTTTACAACATGAGTTTAGATAAGGGTGTTCGTTCTAAGGGATGGCAAGAAATGGGGCATAAGTCCTCTCTCCCTCCTCAGTTTAGGGTGTTTCCCGTTCCAACCCGAATCAAGTTAGAATAAAATTAAAAAGGCTTAGCAGATCTTTTCTGTGTGCACTTTTGTCGAGGAACAAGTGCAGTAGTTAGTGCTCATCCGTATAGCCAGTAGTGCCTGAAAAATCAATACTTAATCCCCCATCAGTGAATGATTCTCATTACTCGAATAAATCTCTCGGTTGCACAGTCACTGGGCCACTGTCACTGTCAGAGTCAATCAGCATAGGAATATGTTGTTGTATAATAATAATGCAAAACTGCATATAACTGATCGTCATGCTTTACTGCTGCCAGTAGTCACTGCACCGAGATAATCAAACTGAGGGAATGGATTTTATGTCTAAACTCCTTGTATTCCTACATTTTATCATCTCTCTGTGCCTGGACGACGCTGTTGATGAGTGATACAGAAAGGGAAGGAACGCCCGATTCTACTAACCGATATTTCATTTCAGATTCAGATGCAGATATATTGGTTAGTGTTCCAAAATAAAAATATGAAATCCCTTAAGGCGTCATTATCACTATCGCGTCAACATCTGTCCAGATGAGCGCTTGTGTCACCAGCAGATTTCATTCCCTCTCCTGTATCTCATCTTCCATTTATAAAGAGGGCTATTTCTTGTAGTGGATGGGAGAAGAATTCGTTTTGAAAGTTTTAATTTAAAATCACGTAAAATGTAAATGCTTGCGTAAGTTGTTAGAATTAAATTTCTAACAACAATAAGCATGTAGTCGGAAATCTTATGTTCATTGCGTTAAAGCCACTGAATTTATTTAACACTTTAAGGATCTTCTTATTAAAGTTTCCCAACAGTATTCATACACTAGGATTAAATACATTGGAGTTAACATTGATAGAATTTGGATTGCCACATCGCCACATGCAGTCTGATATGTGGGGTTTCAGATTGCACGATATCAAAGTTCACTTTCAGTTCAGAACTCCCAGAACTGCACTGCATTCTGGGAATATACGAGTCGCCAGGAAATTACTTTCTCCTCCAAGGTAATCAAATAAGAATTACCATCTTCAGAAGAAAAGAATTTCAATCTTGTATTTCTATCCATTCACCTAAAATTGCCTCCAGACCCTTGGTTCTAATACAAATGTAACGACTTTCTCAATAGCATTGTAGACGAACAGATAGGAGGAGACAAGTAAAAGTGTAGGAGAATCGAAAGTACATTCTCAAAGCAAAAAAGAATTTGGAAGGTCATGCTGTCTCTGTGCTAAGTGTGAGGAGAAGGAAGAAAGCTAATAATTACCTGAGTGCAGCAACAGTAAGACGCACATTAAGGGAAGATGGGAAAAGAATGACTTTTGGTAGAAAATTAAAGCCTGAGTTTGGCGAGGGTGTCCCAAACTATCTTCTCGTTTGCACTAAGAAAAGATCATCAAGATGGAATTAAATTGCAAGAGGGAGAAAAAAGTTCTAAGGAGTTTTTACGGTTTTTGTCCCTAAGAGATTCTTCGTTCCAATCTTGCTTAGCCGAACAGAGAAAATTAATAGATACGATTTTTAGTCCAAGAGAGTTGGCTAATTAATGTCAAGCACTGCTACCAATAAAACTCTATGAGAATGTGAATAGTCCCAGTTCGGAATGGAGACTGAAAATTATTAGAAAGTTTCAATCATCCTGATTCGTCTTAATTTCAAGAGCGGTCGTTTGTTCGTATTTGCTCATGAGGATTAAAGCATAATGAACACGAGTTGGATTGCTAGAATCTTGGAATGTAATTCCAGTCAACTCCATTTGTGATTGTCAATTGATCGGTCCATAAAGGGGTGTAGATAGGAGACGATGATTTTGAGTGAAATGACAACCTAAGTGAACTGAACTGAAAACACTTTTTCACAAGAGAACTTTCAGACAAAATGAAATGGGAAAGAAATAGGGTAATGTGTGTGGATGATGTAACTCCATTATACTGAAGAGGGCAAAAGAAGAGATGGAAAGTTGGAGTCATCTCTAAAGCAAAGAAAGATGTTTCTTTATTTGGAGAGCATTTTTGATTTCTGTTATCCATTAGTGTAATTGCTGTTTTGTTGTCGCGTGGAGTTCTTAAAAACCGAGTTAGTACAAACAACTTTTTCTTACAGGTTTCACCCTTTTACTGCCTCAGTGTTGTTATGCTGTAGAAGCAAAATGTAACGTACAGTTTGTTTTCTATTTCTTCTCGTGCTAAACGTTACGACTTTTACGACCGATGAGCATTTTTTTTTTCAGAATTGGTTCTGTATTGGGAGGTTCACATAATTATTGAAATCCGGAGGATAGAAGAAGAAATTCTGAGGAACTTTAAACAATTTAAGCTTTCATAATGCGTTCTGAATCTTGTTTGATCTACAATTCAGCTACAATTAACGGTTTAGTTCAATTGTCATTCATGCGTTCTCAGGTTGCAGGTCTGTCGTCGGTTTTGTGTATCACTTGGTATGAAAAAGATTTTATATCTCATAAGCATGCAATGTGTCTTGGAAAATATCCTGTACACAGAAATCTCCTTAAATTAGAAACGTGGATTTACTCTATTGAAAATGCCCAAACCCAACTCGTCACCGGATGTCTGAAAAAAACCGTCGAAATGTTTGCAGCGTTACTCATCAATTTAGTCACCTTTAGTTGCTTCCTTCGTGTAAGCTCCCTTGATGATGGTTGATGGTGATGGATTTCATGTGTCAATATAAAACTCTCAGTGCAGTATGACGGGGATATTCGCATCCGCAGGAGGTTATAGTAAATTCAGCCTTTAGCAGCAACATAAATGGCTGGTCGCGTAAGTTACATGTTATTTTTGCTGATAAGATAGTCACTTATCTCCTTGATCCATTTAACATATATGAACTAAACGAAGCACACCTGTGGTATAATGTCGATCCAGACTGTTGTTCAATATTTTGTGACACAATTAATTGAGCCAAAGTCTACTACAATTTTGGTTATCATGCATAAAAGTTGACAAAAGTTGAATTAATTGTTTTTTTTAAATTCCACCATGGAGTTTAAACTTCCAATAAGTTTTTCCGTTGTTTTTTGGTGTGGAATATTTATATTAAGAAACTCGAGTCTAGCTTACGAAGGTGACACTGTAACAGAGACAAAGTGTAGAATCTATAATTCTCAAATCAACAAGGAGTACACAACAAATGTATCAAAAGCTGATTCACTGATCTTCTCTTTTTATGTTGATCGGAGTTATTTCCAGGATGCCCATGTAAGTAGCAACCCTATTGAACGATCTGCTTGTCTTGAAGTCCCAACCTCGGAATCTGCAAGTCTTAATGACTCTGTCTGTTTGGTTGACGGAAGGACACAGACCACCAATTCAATTTGACACACATGACTTGTTTGGGTTTGACAGAACACTAATTTGAGAGTAGAAGTCCAAGCGGAGAGGAGGACTTCTTTGAAGCATCCTATTTTATTTGCTGTTGGGCAACGCAAGTTCATCAGTACTTTTGAAATCCCCTATACTTTCGATTCCTCTGAGAATGACAATCGAACTAACGCGTTAGTTGATATAACCAGCTATTTCCATGATTGTGTGTGGGAGGCTAATGAAAGGTTCCTGTTTGTATATATAATGGTTTGATTCCAGTCCCATCTACTATGCAGCAGGAAGGAACCTATGTCTTCAACAAGGAAACGAAGCTCAAAACATTACCATTCGAGTTTCAACCACCAGTGCGAAACAAGTTTACTTCCGACTCAAAGTTTCTGTTTCTAGAGACTTTCAAATTCCGTGAGGCTTTTGATGTGATTTATAGAATGCATGGCTCATAGTTTCTTACTAGCGTTTAATTTAAATGAAATTCGATAAATGTATGTAGAATTGGGAAAGAGATTATTTTGAATGTATCTCCTACGTCACCTCAATACCTTGGGTTCCAGTTCTCTAGGCCGGATGTATCTTTGGTGAAATTGAAAGCTACTTCGAAGTCCAACAGCTGTCTCACCCTTTCCGTTCAGAGTACGCAAGTAAGAGAGATTTATTAATACTTAAATCTTAAATATGAGATAAGTATTGATTCCTAAAGTTGCTAAATTATAAATCGCCTTTATTAGTGCCCAATATATGATCGGGAAAATAATGTGAGATTTCAAGGATTATGGCAAACAATGACCACAACGGCTGCTATGACCTTAGAAGTATGACTTGCAGACGTTACTTTCTAGAAACTAACTCAACCACTTTCACTATTTAATTCAATACAATTTTATGCCTAATTGTAGAGAACTAATAGATTCGAAAGAGGATTCATAGTGGTTTTAGTGGCTCATGACACAGACGAGAAATGCAGTAAGGCTGCAGGATCCTCGTACATAGATCCATTCCCTGATTTTGAATCTCCCCAAGAAAGTAGTGATTACACTTCAGTTACTCCAGCAAATGTACCTTTCTTGCGTGACCAAAGACAACCTCCTTTTTTAAAAAGTGTTACGTTGATTATCACCAATGAGAGTGGTGTCAGTAGCTGGATATACTTCTTGTGTCTTTTTATTCCTGTGATCTCCACTTTCTTTCTAACGATTGTAGTCACTCTCCTCTTTAGGAACAGACATACATGGCTGAGGTAATGAGCTTAAACGCGTTAAAGAAATTCCAGTGTACATTATACAGTTGAAAAGTCTAATGTGAATCTAAACGAAGGGTTGAAGCTGAGCAGAAACTAACGGCGATTAATTGTGGACTTCTGAACTCGGTTAAAACAGATGCCAGGAGGGCAGAAAGTTATCATCAAGACCATCCTTCACCAGATGAGCTTGTGCTTCAAGATCTTGGAGTGTTGCCATCACCTGAGGATGAGACTGGTCCTAATGGGGTTCCCCTTGATCACTTTATTTCCAAGAAGAGTAGATTTTCTGGTAACATCAGGTGGAAAGCTGACTTGACGATTGCAGACTTTGTACAACGAGATCCAATGCTGGTTGCAAAGTCATCGAGGAGATTTTATTGGACGATTATAATAATTGCCATCTTCTACTCCATCCCTGTTTACCAACTCATTTTACATTACTTAAGGGTACGTGGAGACGCGTAATGCGTAATCGCTCAATCACACATACATTACGCACATTACAATTTCACCCATAGAATAGAATATTATCATTAATCCAATGCCAGTAATAACCGTTACGATTCAAATATTTTAGGTTCTTTATCGGACAGGAGAGTACGACATTTGCTTCTATAATTTCCTCTGCGCTCAAAGACTCGGCTTGTTTGTGGATTTTAATCATTTCTGGTCTAACGTCTCGTACATCATATTTGGATTTGCTTTTGTATTTTTCGTCAACCGAAGAGCAAAGAATATGGTTTTCATTCCATCGAAAACTACAAGGCTTGGGAGTGAGACCGAAGAAAGTTTTGTAAAGAAATGTTGTGGATATGGAAAGATTCCTTGTCGGTGGGATTATGGAATTCCTCAGAACTGGGGAATCTTTTACGCCCTCGGAATCGCGTTGGCTATGGAAGGAGTCCTCTCTGCTGCTTACCATTTGTGTCCTAATCAATCTAGTTTTCAATTTGGTAACCAAATTCATGTTTCTTAAAGTTACACATCTTGTACACATATTGATTATGTATTGGATTTTAGACACTTGCTTTATGTACATCATCTCTGTTCTTATTCTTCTGAAGATTTACCAATTTAGACACCCTGTGCACCTGGGAGCGTAAGCCAAAAAAACTCGAACCTGAATGTTTTTTTCATTAAATATTTTGTGAACTTTCCGTTGCAGAAATCATACTTTCGCGATCTTGGCGTGTTTCGTACTGATATCAGTGATAGGACTTATGTTTGAATTCCAAGGAACAAAAGCAAAAGTAATATACCGGTGGTGCTTCATAGCAATCCAGTTCCTGACGATGTTTTTCCTCTCTTTGTATTTCTACTGTGTTGGGTATATTAGAGATGGTAACAGTCTTACAAACTATGTATAATTGTTCCTTCGCGTAAGTACGAATTTGAGTTACATTTTTGCTGTAGAAAATGGAACACTAGTTACAACCGCAAGAGTGCTTGGCTATGTGAGGCAACTGAAAGGAGATGCAATCAACGGAGACCGTTTGATATTACCAGGAATTTCTTTTCTACTTGGAATCGCAGTTTTAATCTACTGTGAATTAAACAAGGAAGACTTCGCTACATATTTGCTCTACTTGTTGGTATCTAATGTCATTGGATTCACTGTGTATTACGTTGGAATAATGAAGGTAGAGCAGAACTCATAAAGAAAGAAGGGGCTTGAGCTTTCTCCTTTCCTTATCCTTATTGTTGTGTAATGATTTCCTTTCTAATTACTTTCTCCAGCCCCTACACGGTGAATTTAAGAATCGAACGTGGGTTCAGCCGACAGTGTACTTCTTGGGTGCCGGAATAATCGGTGGATTTGCAGTGAGGCAGTTTGTATCCTCTCCTGCAGAATGGGAAGTGTCTGCGGCAGACTCGAGAGCTGGTAATGAGGAGTGTATGCCTGGATGGTTCCCATTTCATCCCTTTTACGACTCCCATGATGTTTGGCACTTTCTCTCTGCAGCTGCTCTCTTTTTGTCATTCATGGTCAGCCTTTGATTTCTCTTGCACTTGCTTAAGAAAGGATTATTACTCTCCCTTGTATCACTTACACTGACTCTATGCATTATTTATGAATTCCACAGGCTCTACTCATCGTAGATGATGACTTGCTGACTACACCTCAGGATCAAATACCGGTGTTTTAGTATTAGAATATTTTAAATAATTTCAACTAGTTTTCAAAAGTAGTGGAAATAAACGCACCAAGTTGCACAAATATAAGTTTGCTATGTTCGCTCAACTAATCTTCATTATTTTGAAAATGTTTTATGCAAAGAAATCAAGTTAGATATACAGAATATATATGTATCCTTGATTGTGTAATAAATCATGAATGTACAATATAAGATTATGCAAACTGAAAGGTGCATCAATGTTTATTCTTATGACTGATGGTACATGAGCATGGTACGCAATACGCAACCTTGCGAATATCCACTTGCTTTCACAATTGCTGATATTCGATAATTCAATGGCAAAGTGAAGTAAGTATTAAAAGGAAAAAAAATAGAGGTATAAAAATATACATGGTAAACAAGGCACTTGAGAGCACGTAACTTTTGCACTAGACTGGACACATAATTAACCTTCACTCGTCTCTAGTCTCGTGGTCAAATGATCGAAGGATACTCGGACTGGGCAACTGATCCCCGGATCGCTATTGTACTGTAAGCTCTGCACAAAGATTGTGAAACATGAAACAAGTCAATCATGCATTTCACAAATAAACGAGTATCGTCTGCAAAACATAAATTTAATCGGCTTGAAGATGTTGCTTGTATTATTTGATAAGTGGTTTACACTTAAGCTGTATTATTCGACACAATGCATTATTACCCTTACCAAGTTGCGAAATGAAGCTGTTATCACTAAAGATAGTCAAGTATTTTCAACTTCAAAACCGAACGCTTAGTATAAAATGAAAATCATTAGTGACCAATTGATTACACGACATTCCCCTTATTTCAAGACAGTATTGCTAAAAGAATTTGGCTTTGTCTCAAAATGTCGCGAATTAACTTGGTATTTTTCTTCGTGGGATGCGTTGTGCCTTTGGCATTATCCGTCCCTGTTGAAGTTAGAAGGCCTATTACTATCGAATACAAGCCAACAAGTAAGTAAATTTTAGAATAATGTATGGGATTAAAGTTTCCTAAAATACTAATGATGTTGTTGATCACCTAGACTCTGGAGACGAGTTGCCACTCTTGCCACCAGCGTCATTCAAGAACCCAGTCTTCGACATGAAATTCACCGAAGAACAATTGAAGTCTGGCATTAATGGTGAAAACTACCGATGGAGAAACGGATTCGTTGTTTACATTGACCCCAGTTTCAGTAAGTGTCTCACGACTGCAAACGACGTATGTAATTTCTGTCGAAGACCTTATCCAGTTGAAACCTTAAATTGTTGTCAACAGACCAAGGAGAATACGATGTGATCATGAGTGCCCTGAACGAACTTGCTGGGGCTGTGTGCATTCCAGTCCAATACTGGCCATCCGACCCTCAAGGAGACTATGTTCACATCATGAGAGGAGGAGATGGTACTGGATGTTGGGCTTACGTCGGACGTCTGGGAGGAAGACAAGTAAGCTGAATTACAAGCGACACTTCCAGTGAAGAATAGCAACTGGTGTTTTTGCAATGAGGATCTAAATGTGTTTAATTTTTGTAGGAACTGAATCTGCAATTCAATGGATGCATTTACAAAGGAACTGCAATGCACGAGATGATTCATGCTATTGGATATTTCCACGAACAATCGCGGCCTGACAGAGACGACTTTGTTGACATTTTGTGGCAAAATATTACCCCAGGTAGATTTCGGTTCGACCATTTCATCTTATGACTTTGGACATCACTTAAGGTGGCTTTGATTGCACAGACACTGCATACAATTTCGATAAGATGACGGACACCACTACTTATGGAGTCCCATACGATACCAGATCAATTATGCACTACGGTTCCTACGATTTCAGCTCCAATGGACAACCCACAATTCTTGCTAAGGTTAGCTAGATCAAAATATGAGATGGAGCATTATGTATCGGTTATTATTTGCAAGTTGTGTTCTAAACTTGTGTTCTATCGTTATTTTAGGGTGGTGGTGAAGTTGGATCACAAGGAGTACTTACAGGAAACGATGTCAGCAAATTGCGAGCTATGTACAACTGCTAATTTCTTAACGAAAGACTGAAAAAATATTAACTTAACAGCTTATATATTATTCAATAAAAATGAATTGAATGATTAAAAATTACGGAAAAAATTATTGTAGATGTTTTAATAATTGGGAGATTTCGCTGTCATTGATTTAGTATTACCACCATAGCTTCCTATGTTTAAGCTGTCTGCATAATTATTCTGATCTGCAGGTGTGAAGTTAAAAAGTGAAGTGAAAGATTAGGTGTTAATCCTGATTAAGATTTTCCCATATTGGACGCTAAGTATTTCATCCTGCGTAATTATACGCTTCGAATACCTTCAAAGAGTTTGAGACAAAATTTAGAGACTTTGAACACTTCGAAGTACATATATAATTATCAGAGAAATTATGAATTTGATATTGGCATTATAGTTAAGAACCTGTCGTTGATAATGAGAGCTTAAACTTTTGTATTTTGAAATAGCTTGAATGCTATGGACAGTTGGCATTGACATGTTTAATTGCTTTATAATTTATAAATGTTATAAGTAGCAGACAACCACTTTGGTATTAGTATATCAGTATAGATGAAAAAAAGCAAGCTTTGAAGTTCAATGTGGATGTACCGAACACATTAAATAAACTATATTATTTACTAATTCGAAGTATTTCGAAGTACACTATTACAATTGCTTAAAATACGTCGAAAGTTCAACTAGGCATCGGAAAAGGCTTAAGCTCACGTGTGGCTGAACATTCCGCTTTCACCTGCAGACCGCGTTGCATTCTAGACTAAAGGTTGGAGGTCAATTTCAATTTTTAGTGAACTGTATTTACTGCATTAATCCAGCCAATTAGCGTAACTAAAGTTTTGGAACAATTTAAATGTGAATTATAGTGAATAATTGCACATGACTTTTCATAAAATACCCAATTATATTACGAATTAATTTCAAAGTAAGCCGTATTAGAGAATAATAATGCACTATTTGTGTTTAACAAACGAAAGATATATTTCTGTGATTTAGTGTACAATATGCATGAAAGAAAGATGGACAAAACTAGCTCGAAAAAACTGCCGTTTCCTAAAATGTATTACGAAACCATTGATTTTTTCTATCTGGTGATTTCCAAAACAGCTGCGTTTCCTGTAGCGTGGGACAAAGAAAATAAGGAATTCGTTGTGAATGATTTTTATCATTTTCGATACTTTATATGCGTTATTTGTATGACTCTTACAGCCGTGCTGTATGATTGCAACTGTTTTCCAGTAATTTTTAGAGGAGACGCAGAGGAACTTGACAAATTGGGATACGGAATCGCTCTGGCATTTGTCTTGCATTCTGTTTGGATAATCTGCATTACTGTGTTGATGATTCCCCCCAAAAGAATAGTTGTCACCTTAAATGGGGTTCTCAGCCACTCTGCGAGAGTAAACTGTAAGTCTTTACCTCTCATTTACCTAAAATTGCTCTCAATGTTTAATTACAATGGTTTATTTTCAATTTTAGCAGCATATAGGCCGTCATTCAACCCGGAAAATTCCATGATGTACAAAATATTAAGCAAATTCGGAGTATTTGTATGTTGTGCGGTTGTATTAGGAGCAATAATCGTTAGGTATCATTACTTTGTGAGACCCCATGACAGAATTTATCCGTTTGCGTTGTTTCCACCATCAGCTTTCAACACGTTTACTTATTTAGCGTATGGCCTAATAACATTGTACTGCGACATTTCTTGCTGGTGTTTGATTGGGTTTATCATTTTCTTGTTTTTAACATATGTTTCCATACTTTTGCCATTAATTTACTTCGAATTGATGCCCAAAAAGACAAAGTATTCATTTTCTTCTCGACTGAGAACAATTGAGTGTTTGCCATTAGTTTACCGATCCCTAGAAATTCTTCACATGAATATTAATCAAGTTTTGGAAATTGCTATAATACCTTTACAAGCTAGCATAGGGCAGAATACACTGTACTGCAATTTCTTGCTAATTACTCGGTGGAATCGAATCGATGTCGTAACGAAGATTATCTTAGTGACATGGATTGGAGGACTTTGTGGATTTTGGACTGGTGCATTGGATGTTGCCGGCAGATTGAATAGTCAAGCAAAATTACTAATACAATCATGGGATCAATGGGGGTGGTCCAAAAGGGACATGAAGATTATGTTGAAGATAAGGAGAAGTTGTAGACCCTTAGGAATACGGTCTGGTCCATACTACTGCATTAAGCGACGCTCAGTGTTACTTTTCCTTCGAGGAATATTTGAAGGAACTGTTAGAGCATTCTGCATCTCATCTTCAGAAATGACGTCTGATGTACTAATGGTAACTTAAAGAAAAAGATTTTGCATTCATTATAATTTCATGTAGATTTACTCAGTCACTTTTGTGAAATACCGAACACACACTAGTGTTAAACATTTTTTCCCGTGTTATGTACAGGTAATTATAATTATAACTACCATATATTGCACCATATTAGCTATCTGACTGAGTTAGAATCAGCTTATAGTTTGTGCATGAATTGCTTGGCAGTAACTTGTAATATTATTAAAACGCTACGGTACATAATCCAAAATATTCTGCACTTATTACCTGCTGGGTTTTACATATAATACATGCAATTATTTGGATGCCAGCTAAACACATAATAAATAGAAATTAAAATATTAAAGTACATTTTGTATATTTTTCTGTCATTAACATCCATATGGAATAAAAATAACTAATAATGCAATACTGTCTAAGAAGTCACTACCAAACTCAAGACACTTTAGACCAATAAATTCAACGATGTCATTTATTGTAATTAGCTATATTGTTTTAGGTACTTGGTATAAAACACATCGGAACAACCTTTAATAGCAGAATTAACCCCGTTTAAGGATAACCCAAGGATAATCATGCTGATAATTCTAGAGGACCTAACCAACATGTACTGCACGAAAAACCTGACTTGTTACCGATGTTATATAGTTTTTAAGAAAAATTGTTTGCTTTTACACACATGTTAAAAAAATATCAGTTTCTTATCATTTTCAATCAATTTAGAAACTATAAAAAGCTGTATAATCGATATTTGCACTTTCAAGCAGGAACATTTTCGAATGAAACTTACAACATTTCTGCATTAATTCACTTCTTAGATTCTGCATCAGAATTTCACAAGGCAGATTAATTTAAGTAAATCAAGTATCTGTTTTCTGTCCTAATCGCTACAAACTTTTCAGATTATAATCTTTGGTCTAAGTGGGCAAGTATTAGGGATATTAGAGTTAAACTTATACTTGTTAAGATGTATACAATTAATCATGGGCTCCCCGTGCATCCTCCCAGCAGTCTTGCAGCGCTTTCCTCTTAGGGTACATTGAAATACCTTGCAATAAGTTTTGCATGTTTTCTCCTCTACGCAGATAATTAATTTTTTCACACTACAGCATCACCCCTAATAATAATGATATATCTTAAGCCTCAGAATGTGTGAATATTAATGACATGTGCCATATCATGTCGCACGTATTCGTAGAATAGAGAGTTGCATTTCCGTCGAGGTAGAAGCATACAAAAAAGTGTGCGTGGATGATGATAATGTAAGGAAACAGGTTTTCTTGCGTGGAAACCTACCCTAGCTATCGCTATTGTTAGACATAATGCTTAAATAAATACTTTATTTCCGGACAAGCTCATTTTAACTTGAAAAAATTATGGAATTGGGGTCGTTCGATGCGAAGCAGTTAACAATCAACGTAAGGGCTTTCGGTTCAAATAAATCTATTGTTTAGTATACTCTATGCGTGTAGACAGAATCCTCAATTATAGGCACTTTTACTTTTTGATCGACAGTTTAAGTAATTATGCAACAATTAAGAACTGTACAAGGCAATAAGTCCTAGTAAATTAACTCATCACTTAAACCTATTTAATTTATTTAATTTTCTCAAGGCAGTTAATTTATTCGTTCTTGCTTGTTTAAATGATCAACTGGTGGTAGCTACAGTTGTTTTAACAAATGAGTTGGGCAGTTTAATAGAAAATTACAACTTCTCACAAACACAACAATTAGACTGTACGACCACTTGTGTAAATACTATGACCGTCAGGCGTAGAAGCTACCCGAGTGATATAAGTACGGTTTAGAAAATAGCAAGAAAATGCTAGATTGGGATGAACAATAAGTGAGATGTGACCTACGATAAAGTTTTAAAAGGACTTTGTTTCTCTCCCTGTCACTTTCTAGACAAATACACAAAGTATCACGATGAACCTTGACATTGGTTTCATATTGCATCCGTTATTTTTAGTATTTTAATAGCATGGGAAATAAAAGTATGATTATCTCATGATACCACGATACCACAGAGTCCCCATATAACCTCCTGCCCTTCTCACCTTCACGATCATATCGCAACCACTAAGTAGACGGCTCTTAGTTGACAATTAAAAGGATGCCCTCAATAATGCTTTTAAGTTTTAACTTATTTGCAATAAAATTTTCTTTTAGCAACGAGAGTAAAAGTGAAGCAGCAATTAACTGCAATTCTCAATCGGCTTTCAGTTTCATTTCAGACGCTCTTTGACATTGTTCGTTTACTTGTTTCTTCACGAATTCTTTGTTGAAGTGACTGTCAGTGATATTATTTATAATACCATTCCAACATGAAGATCTACAAAGTTTTCAGGAATTATGTTACAGTAATTTGTATCTTATTAACAATTAGCAGTGTTAGTGGACAATTTTTGAACAGTTTACTTCAATTCCCGAGAACTTCTGTGCGAACTCTTCGTAAGATACAAATCAATTCATACAATTATTGATCTACTGTTAAATGTTGTCTGTTTCAATATATTAGGCTATGTTCCACTGAAACATCATAAGGTGACAGTTTCCGGAGCGTCAACTGGTGGCGCATTTGCAATGCAACTTTATTTGGCCCATTCCAAAATTTTTGACGGTATAGCTATCTTCTCTGGTGGTAAAGAAAACATGTTTTATTCACACTTATTAGCTAAGCTATCTATCCGTTTATCCAAAGTAATATTCTATATTTACACATAAACGTGATTCCTTTTTAGTGTTATTCAGATGTGTAGAAGCAAACCGAGAAAGCTTTTCAGGAATCCTAGGATGTGTGAATGGACTGACTAATTTGACAACAGTAAAAGAATAAAAAATTACTATTGATGTCGCAGTATTATAATTGCGTTCAAATTGCTTTAGGTCGTTCAGCTTTCGGAAGATTTAGTGGAAGACAAGCTAATTGATAAGTTGAAACATATTAAGCAAAACAAGCACTACATAGAGCATGGATACAATGACGAGAGATACTCATTTAGTAAGTTGACACTTGCAAACCGCTCTTTACACTACAGAAAACATTATCTTCTACAAACGGATACTAAATTAAATTCTATTTCTTTAGACAATGGGAGACAAATAGCTCAATTCTTTGGAGAGTACAGTACTAACGTTAGATACCAGGAGACCTCGGCCATTCATGGAATTGTATGTGCTGTCCTAAATTACTAAAATGACATTTAAAATTACCTTCATATTATAAATGATCATTTCTGTGAGTAGTCAACAGATAATTGTGGACTTACTTGCGGCTCAAGAATGTACTTAAACAGTGGGTGTCTAAATTGTGGACGATCAGCAGTGTATCAAGGGTTAAGTTATATCAGGAAAAAGAAACTTTACCGAACTGGTAACTACACTGAAGTCATAAGGCGTGATTGATAGAAAGTTTTGAATGCGGAATAATTGTACACACATAATTCATTCATAACAGAGTCGAAAATAGCCACTTGTTATCAAGGGAGAGGGGTG
The DNA here is from genome assembly GCA_034696585.1 of Isotomurus maculatus. NCBI lineage: Eukaryota > Metazoa > Arthropoda > Collembola > Entomobryomorpha > Isotomidae > Isotomurus > Isotomurus maculatus. Next base: position 34,132 of record JAQGAC010000051.1, on the reverse strand, counting down.
CCTGGGCTTTACAAGTTTGATCAATCGGAATTTGTACCTAAAAATGTTCTTGGAATGTCAAGTATTCCTATGGAGCAGCATGGATACATTTACATTCCACCTCGATGCGAGGCAGACTCGGAACTTTGCACTTTACATGTTGCTTTTCATGATTGTTCGACAATGCAGTAAGAATGCTTTACCATGAATATTTGATTAATGAAAATTAAATATACAAATCGAACAACAATTTTAATTAAATCAAGAATATTTGGGGGAGTTCCGTGGCACATAACTTGCAGTGGATACCTCGAAGTTGCTGCGGCTAACAACATCATAATGCTTTTCCCACAAGCTGCTATTCAATACTCGGATCCATATTCGTATCTCGGCTGCTGGGACTTTGTTGGGTATACAGGAGCGTTGTATGGTATGCATTCATTCTTATAAAAACAATAATGAACTACTAAAACATTTTGCGGACTATTTTGTATTATTAAAAGGCACTAAACAAGGGGCTCAAGTTCGGGCTGTGTACAAAATGATAAAAAGAATTATGTCTGCACCACGGCCGGATTTTGAGTACTACGATTACTAATACTGCTTACAATTTTATTTAATAACTTAAAATAGTTCAAATGTGTCAAATGTAATTTATTCGAGTTTATTATTTTTATACACGTGTATTTATGTGGATGAGTGTGTACATATAGTACATTGATAATAAATAAATAGCAAAAGTTAAAATACTTCATTTTTAGTTTTGAGAAACAAACTAAACGTTGGTTTTAATGCACGTTGAGAAAAGAGAATTTACAATGACCCTGAAAATAGTTGCTAGTTGCTACTGCTTGGCCCACAATCAATAAATATTGGTGCATACATTTTCAGATACAAAAAAATCCCAACCCCGGATGAATTTGCTGAAGTCAGAAGCAAGATCGAGTGCAACTCTTCTACTGTAAGCCGTGAGTAATGGGCGCTCAGAATTTTTCATAAAGTATGAAATATGCGATTTAAGAGTGCCATCCAGATGGTGAAGGTTCTTTCACTCAATTTTATTTCTTTTCGTACACGCAGCTACGCATTCAAGATCCTCAACAGTGCGAGAACTGAGAACTTTATGTTCTAACTTCTAAGCAAGGAATAAGTATCTGGGTGCAATATTCCGTGGTACTCTCCCCTTCGCAAAGATATTAAATCCTTGATCCTCAATTTATTTTCATTCCGAGAGAACATTTTTACTGAGTTCGTGAAAGGAAACGTGAAGAGGTTGCGTTAACGAGTTTAATGAGCAATTTATATAAAGTGGCAAAATTTTATTACCATGATTAAGTATAAAATATCAAGGTTAGCATTAAAAGAAATAATTACAAATGAACAAAGACCGGCAAAGTAAGTAGTAATAACATGTTCATGGTCAAAACACGTGTATTTCAGTTTTCTGTTTCAACACTAAATCATCATCTATTGTAAGGAGCACCTGTAAAGAACGAAAAACCCGCAGATCAACAAAAGTTCTGTATCCGTCACAAAGTTGCACTCTCCGAAACTTTCACAAGATAAATGATAAGAATCATCTGAAGAAAGCGCTGTCAAGCTTAATGTGATGCATAAATGGATGAATACAAATGTGAAATGCAAGTTCTTTTATATTCAAAACTCACCATCATTGAGCTGAATAAAGCAGCCGCAGAGATAAAGTGCCATACATCATGACTATCATACATTCCTAGAAATGTGCATTCTACATTTCTCGCTCGAGATTCAGCAGGCGACTTTTCCCAGACTGTGACTACATCTCCATAATACGAAAGGGAGTAGGCCCACAGACAATACGAGGTTATGATGTATATCAACGGTTGGATGAATAACTTGTGGTGACATTCATCGTGGACAACCTGAAAAAAATGGAATTTTAATATAATAAAAATGCATTTGGCTTACGCATTTTAAAAACAACCGGACCTTCATGAGAATATAGTATGTCATGTAAGCAGCAGCATTCATGACGTAGACTGTAAGAACTTGCGAAGCAAAGTTGGATCCGGAAAGAACAACCCATACGAACACCAAAGCTCCTATGTTGGTTGCCAAAGCTAGAAGTGGGAATAGGAACCTGGATGGTCCAGGTACAATATTTATGTTGGGATCTGCAGGACTTTGCCAGTCGTCTTGTTGGAAGCCAAGAATATTTCCTGACCACAAGTCGTGACTCCACTTGGATAAGATTACGCGAAGCATGTGTCTCCATTCTGTGATTGCTTTGTTACTGTCTGAAACCGTATACAGTAATCTTTTATAGAAAATCACGCATATGAATTTAAGTAGGACGAGAAAGCTTACTTCTAACATATCCAACGTAATAAATGTAAGTGAGCACAACTGCAAGGAATGTCATGTGGATGATGGTGAAAGATATGAGGAATATGAGACTTTCCCACATAAGTCCGAGGACTGTTGATGCAGCCACAATAGCGAGAGCCATGAATGTTACACTCCTGAAAGGAAATTCCAAGAAAGATATTAAAATTCTTGGAAACGAGGAATTCGACAGGCACAAAGATGAAGAATGAGTGGACACACAAGATTGCAGCTGGGAAATGAGGGGCTTATAACTTTCTCCTCAGGTTTGAGGGAAAACTGCGTGAATTAAAATGTGTGGTACTCACGCACTGACATACGTTGGATGTCGGAATTGATAAATTGTAACAGTTCCAAGGGCTACAGTGGTATACATGAAAGGAGTGTCGAATTGAAAGTTGTTTTGATTAGGACAGACGTGATACCCGGCACTCATGACTCCTGTCATGAAAAGGGAAAATCCCATAGCGTAGAGGAGACCGTGGTGAATGAAAACACCTCGGGAGATATCACAAGGAGATTTTGAAAAGGAAACAGGACAAGTGGACACGGGTGCAGATGAGTCTTTACACGATGCTACGAATAAGGAGGTTCTTCTTTGAAACACCAGTGCCATGAAAAACGCACCACAAATGAGGTAACCAATGTTAGAATAGATGTGGTTGAAGTCATGAAACATTTCTATAGTGTGGGAACAGAGGTAGTTGAAGTAGCACAGATCAAAGTTGCCAGTCTCTTGTAATTGCTGCCAAAGGAAATGGGAGGTAATCACTTAATTTATTTTATTGAAAAGTATTATACGAATAAAAGTTGTAGGATATAAAAAGAGCTTACCGCGTGAAAACTGAATATCAATTGAAATACAGGAACACAATAGAAGGCTGTAACGAGAACTCCAGCCATGAAATATCTCTTGGATTGTTTCATTAGACGTTCAGGATGAGGAGAGTTGATGAGGTCTTCAACGAATATTTTATCTTGGTCTTGTCGAATCTGAAGTGGGTGAAGTTGTGGGGTCGTTATGTGGTTTTCTGAATTTTCACTTCTTTCTAGACTCATTGTACCCTCAGTATGGTCTTGCGTGAATTGTGACAGGATAAGCACACTTCTGTATTCACGGACAGTTAGAACAGTTGATGAGAGTTAAATATTGTACACATACAAAGGAAAGGAAACACAGTCAACAGTGGGGAGTGAGAAGTTCAGAACTCAGAAGTACCTGTATCTGTCAAAGAACAGATGAATGGTGAAAACAACAGAGACGAAAGCCAGGAATGCACCCATTGGTATGAGTAGCCCCATATTGTAGTCTTTAACTGGAATGTCATCTCGAATAGTAAAATAGATAGCCTTGCTTCTTGAAAGTTTTGATTGAGATTGATTGGACGGTGAGACTCTTTCGTTGGGAATTTGGCACCGTGAGTCATCCGTCAGGAGAAGAAAGACGATGAAAAATCCATTTGGATATTCACTTCTCTGTTTCAGTTGGTTTTTAAACACAATTATATCATAAACAAATTATTACTCGTATGAATTAGGATTGAAGTGAATGTTACCCTCAAACTCATTCCAGTTTTTGTAGTAACAGTTTGCCAGTGACCTCGGTGAGGAATTGTGTCTTCAGACTCGTACACGGGACACTATGGGAAATCAACATCACTTAGATATTTTAAAGGCTTTCAAGCGTGGTGGTCCTCACCTGTGGTGCCTGGACAGACATCAGCATACACAAATTAGAAGGAGAGGTGAGATGGACAAACGCAAAATCTGAGGGTTTGCAGTTATTAGTAAAACATTCCGGAAACTGGAATTTGTACAGTTCCGGGGATCCCGGAATGAGATTGGCATGCTTAGGATGATTTATACTGCAAGAAGTTTATTAGAAGAAGATTGTGTACTACTCGTATAATATGTCGCATGTCATAAATACGTGAGTCATTTCTATTTTCTAACTTACCCAAATGTGAAGCCTTCCTTTAGAGCAGCAGACAAAATATACCGTATCGGGATTTTACTGCAAGTTGAGACTTCCACTGACACTGAATACGCATTTCCTTCGAAATCTTTATCTATGCATAAAGTTCTTTCTGAAGTTACAAAACTAGAGCTAAAGAGAACATTGAAAAATGAACACTGGGCCACAATTTAATAACATTATTATACAAGAAAATTTCGCTAGAACTATTTGTGTACCTGGATATGCTGTAGTTTTCGTATGGAAGTAATTTCCAAACTATCAGAGAATTTGCCATTTTAACATCAAATACTAAAGGACAATCAATAAGACTTGTGTTTCCTGTAGCTTCATTATCCTGAGAAATAGACGTTGTGAACCTAATGCTGTGTCGCTATAAGATCGAAGGTTATTATGGAATTGCGAAATCGATTTCTCTTTTGAACAAAATGCATTTCAACTTACCAAAGGATGCCCTAGTTCAAGAGAGCTCAGATTGTACTCGAAGATATGGCGATCCGAATCGAAAATACTGTACGAGTACACATTGTCCAGGGCAGACGGTATTTTGCGAAAGTCAAGACACAACACTGTTGCGAAAAATGAGTAAAATACAATGGGATGAACACTTATTTTCCAAATCATCGCACATTGTAGCATCACTTCAAGCTCCGGCAAAAAATCACAGAAATTTTCAACACACTGCTACAGCCTATTTGATTAGTGAACGAAGGAACTATAGGAAGCTAACCCATGTCTTATTATGCCACAGATCAAGTGCAATCATTTGTGCACTTAAACAAAGTTTTAACTACCAGTTTCAACTTTCAAAAGTTATTATTGTTGTCTACTTTCTTTTACAAGACGCGAGGTTACGAACAGCCTCACTCTCAGTGAAGTCTCCAAGCTTCGAATGACATAATGGATGTATATGCATGCGTTACTCATTAAAAAATCAATCGCCTATTGAATATATAAGAAGTATTATTTTGTAACTGCGTCATTGAATTTCCAGGATAAAGCGGATGTTTATGTTTCAAAAAGCAATAAATTTTACACGCTATTGTTTTGAACGAGCTATAATGTTGTCCAGAACTGTAAACCAGTAATTTGTCATCACAAGCATTTGTTCGCTCATGGCTTACTCGATACTTGATCTAGTGGAATAGATGAGTCATCTCATTCAAAGGCCAAATGATCTCAGTCCCGAAGAAGTACAAGAAGGCTTTGAATGTCAAAACATTTCCTACCGGAAAGACGTTGGTTTGTATCACAGACCATCAAAGTTGGCAAACCTGTAACATGACACGTTCTGTCTACTCTCCAAGGATTGTTAGGGTCCAGCCTGAGAATAACAAGTAATATGATTCATTCGTAAATGATAATAAATAATGGCTTCTTGAACTAACACTCATTTTACAGTTTCATAGACATACCATTCGGTACGGCCTCCTACATGAATTTTTAAAAAGAATCCTCCAACCTCCAATTTTCTTAAGAGGTAACAAACTGCGCGATCCACTGAATTGCAATCAGTGTGCCAAATCTTTCCAGTTGAGTCGATGGACCCGACAAATAGAATTGTAATCTTATCATTCGTGAGATTGGTTGAACGCAACTCTTGAATCCTCTTTCTCGCCACCTTGTACTCCTCCAGTTCATAAGTCTCCATGATTAGTTCCTTGTTTGTCATCGGAATGTCTTCAAGTACGGGAATCGGAAAGAGAGGGTGAAGCTGTACTGACTGCCTCTGAGTTTGGTGTCCTTGTCCATGACGATTATGATTTTGATTTTGACTGCGACGGGCACTAGCAACTGCAGATAGATTTCCAGTCTGTTCTTGGTTGGGAGATATTTCAGATGCCATTTTCAGTTTATATACTTGAGTAGCTCACTATAATTTCGAAAGGAGAACCAAATTGGAATTGTACATTGAGGTTCAGAATTGGAGCATTTTCAGGTCACTGCATGAACGGGAAACTAGAGACCCGGTACAGCCAAGTTAGCACGGAAACTCTTGAAGCTGTAACCAATCTTCAGAATTCCAGCCCAGAACGGAAGCCGCAGACCTACAAAGTATTATTTATCGTGCCTGATTATCTTCTATTATCACAATAGGATACCCAATCTGACATTAAAGAAATCTTGTAAAATTTCAAGTTCAATCTACTGCTCGTGTATACTTCGTCTTAATCCCTTCAGGCCCAAAGGTAAACGCATAATCGAAGTTATAAGCTCTTACATCTTATCCTGCTCTTGTAGCAAATAATATTTTTATGGTTCTGACTTTCTGACCGATAATTTCAGGTTCCAGAAATCGACATCAACCAACGACCTACAGCTACAGTAATGTCGGTGACTCAAGTAGATTGGTTCGCTTACCTTCGACCTTCATACTGGTATAACTGGTGGACTAGGGCTAACGAGCTACTTCCTGTGGGAATGGAACTGGAAAAGCTGGCCATCGTATTTATCTCCGTAGTACTGATTCCAACCATCGTTGGAGCGATTCTGGGAATCATTTGGTACGTGTGTGTACTTCCGATAAATTCAATTCACTGCTTTCAACTTCTTCACTTCTAAACTTACTCTAACTCTGTCTTATTTAATCAGGAACATCATCTGGGTATTCTTAGTCGGGCTCTTCATTCTTCTTGGATCTGTGATTCTGTTCAAAGCAATTCTTCCTCGAGCTCCGTGTTCTACACCTGACATGATAATTTCCATTTTAATATCTGCTGGACTCTACATCCCCACTTTAATCTTGGACGGCATCTCATCTGTGATGTATATGGCGAACTCTAAACACTAAGATACACTAGACGGTAACTTCAATTCGCACAAAACCTCTGCAAAAATCTCCGCAACTGAAGCTTTAGCTTTATCAATCTAGTTTACTGAACTGCTATTCCGAAAAACTTTAAACAAACTAATTTTTCAAGTGTGTCCTTATTCTTTTCTTAATGATCTGACTCGTGTGTACTGTGTACATATCAACACATAAAACAAAAATTCTTTTGGAACAGATTTGCTTTATAAAACCAATATAGTACTTTTCTGTTTATAGCAATTAACTCGATTCCTTTGAATTGCCTTGTGACCTTACTTCATATTTGATTTAAATGTACAAAGCAATTATCAATTCCATATAAGTCAAGACACAGTCCAGATTCGAAAGTTTCCGAAAGAGACTGACAAATGGAAGCCATGCAGGACCCTCAACAAAGAGGAGAAGTGCGATTTCTGTTCCACCACAGTGCGGGCCATCTGACGTGATTTGAGTAAATCTACATTCCACTTACACAATTCTCGCAGTTCTCATTTGAAGTTACTCTCGACTCTTGCCAATTCGCCATTAGATTTTGCTCCAAAACAATTTGGAAAATTAAATTGTGAGTTCCAATTTCTGCATCAAGCTATTTCGAAAATGATTGGACAAGCTGCTCGCCGTGTCGTCCTGTGCGGTCAGAAATCCGCGACCTCCATGAAGGTCCCTGCGAGGACGATCTATCCTCATGTCTCCTCCAACGTCGTCTCAGGAATTCCCCGAGTGAAAATCTCCTTTGCGGTGAGAATAATTGCTAATAAATTGTTAGTTGAATGTCGTAGGTAATCTTCTTTCATATCGAGACTATTAGAGCTGAGAAATTCCACAATGTAGAGTGTTGGGATAGTGAGGTTTAACTCCCGATGGTTTGTTTTTTTGAAGTATGAACTAATTATGGTTTTTGGAATTTTGAATGTTACAGGAGAAGGCAGCTACGGGAGTGTTCATGGGTGCGTGTATTTTGATGACTCCAGCCTGGGTTATCACTCACATGGATGATTACCGTGGAGGAGCAGCCGAATAAACGTACAGTTTCGAAACAACACATGAAACGCTCCATCATCGACATTCTTCTTACTGCAATCAATGAGAACAACGCCATCGTCAACATCAATGGAATTGGAATCATACTTCGTCTATAATCGTAATACATGCTTAATATATGATTCGTTAGTCAACAAGTCATGTTCACAGTGAAGGGTGTAGTACTACTGTGTAAATACAGACTCTAGTTCAATACTTATCCATCTAAGGTAGTTATATCAATAAATTGGAGCAGAGTTCTTCAGGTCACATAACTTACAGGTGTGTATTTATTATGGATTTCATTTCCTGGCGTAATTTAGTTTAGAGGTTATGAAGGAGGTCACAGGTTGGATTTCGGAAGCACCAAGCACCTACGGATACGTGGAAAATCGGATTGTTGCTAAGCGTTGACCCTGCAACTCGGAGGGTTCCAGGAGGACAGCCAATAGTTGGACCTAGAGGAACCAAAATGACCCTTTCGCGATAGGCAAATTCATAAACAGTGCTTCCAAATTCTAGTAGAACCAAATTCTTTGTGTGTCAACATTTAAATTGTAAAGAATTCAACATGAGAGAAATTGTAACAATCCAACTCGGCCACTGTGGGAATATGATAGGATGCAAGGTATTACTATTGTTAGAATATTTAAATTATACTGGACTTTTGGTTCCACGAACATCATTTTCTAGTTTTGGGAAGTTATGTGTGACGAGCATGGAATTACTCCTCAAGGAACCTTTTGCGGAGACTGCGACCTTCAGTTGGGCAGCGCGTATGTGTTTTTTCGAGAAGGACCCGGTATGCTTTCAAGTTGTAGTTGGTTTGGAAGATATTGCTTAGTTTGCAGAACTTTTGAATCCTTTTGAAGAATTGATAACAACATTTGTAAATGAAATAAGACTATAAAATTATTAATGATGATTACAGGAATGCGATTTGTGCCACGAGCTTTATTGGTTGATTTGGAACCTAGTGCTTTGGAAGCTTGCAGATGCAGTCCGTTTGGCCAGATATACAGACCTGACAATTTTATTTTTGGAAGAGCAGGAGCAAGTATGTTTTCAATTGAACTGAATACAGTAAAACAGAAGATTCATGTGCAATTGGATGCGCTAATTGAGTTTTACATCCTTTTTAGGTAATAATTTTGCTAAAGGATTCTACACCGATGGAGTTGAGTTGATGGATACTGTATTGGATACTGTTCGAAGGGAAGCAGAGGCATGCGATTACTTATCAGGATTTCAGATGATTCATGGCCTAGGGGGTTTGGAAGAATACTGTTTACTGCTTTTATTGTGTTAAACACAATAATTAAATAGAAATCAATTAATCATCAGGGGGTACTGGATCTGGCCTAGGAAGCTTATTGTTGGAAAAACTTTACGATCAATACTCAAAGAAAATTATGACAACGTACAGCGTGTTTCCTTCAGCTAGAGTAGGTCTCTCAATCTCTCAGGCCGTACGATTTTGATTAATAATAAACTGTACAAATATTACTGGTTTTAATTTGCCCAGGTGAGTGATACTGTCGTGGAGCCATATAACTGCGTGTTGTCAATACCAGCGCTGGTCAAATATAGTAGTCTGACTGTGTGTTTTGACAACGAAGCGATCTATAATATCTGCAAAAACACGTTGAGATTGAGTACACCTAGTTTTGATGACATCAACCACATAATGGCGGTACCAATAAGACACAACGACGCGTGATATTAATGTTTTAAGGGACACTGAGTCATTAAAATATTGCAGGTCGTAATGTCAGGCTTGACTGCATGCTTAAGGTTTCCAGGATTCACAAATGTTGGAATAAGAAAGTTAAAAACTACTCTTACTCCATTTCCAAACCTTCATTTCTTCGTGCCAGGATATGCCCCATTGTCATCTAGAGGAGTTCAACCATATAGATCGCTGACACTGCTGGATATAGTTCAACAGGTTTTTAGAATTTTGCATGTGGATTTTAATCAACATTGAAGGTTTCCATTTACTGATTATCCACGCTTGAAAAATTAATGAAGATGCTAGACGGGAGTACGTTGATGGCAAGCGTAGATCCAAGGAATGGAAAGTATATCACAGCTGCTGCACTTTTTAGAGGAAACATTGCTGATGGATTTTTGGAACAACTTGTTTGTGAATTCCAAAGAAAAAATACAAAGCATTTCGTAGATTGGCTTCCGAGTTATTTTACGAAAGGAGTGTGCTTAGTTCCACCGAGAGGACTTAAAATTGCAGCAACTTTCTTAGGTAAGCTTTCTGCTTAATTTTATCTTTTTGCTACGTAAAAGTTGAGTATATGTATCATATTTCTATTTCAGCTAACCATACGTGCATTCTCGCTATGTGGAAACGTGTTCGAGACGGATACAATAAACTTTTAAAGAGAAAAGTGAGGAAGTTTTGTGAATGAGTTCAATTTATTATTGTTTAAAATTAGATAATACTTGATTGGCTTTGTTCAGGCGTTTCTTCATTGGTATACGGGAGAAGGAATGAGCGAAAAGGATTTCTCTATTGCTGGAACAACTCTAAATAACCTTATTAAAGACTACGAAACATACGAGGTAAGGACTTTAATAGGCTGGCAAATTTTCATTTATAGCCTGGTTGCTTCTGTACAACCTTTTACATCCACAGAAAGCTCTTCCTGAGGCTCACGATGACAGTGACGATGAAGAAGAAGAAAAAGAATGAATGCGATTTATTCCCAGTAATTCACTAATATCACAGATCCGATTTATTTCATGATATGGTTATTTCTGTCAAAATTATGTCCATGCCGTAAATAAACATTATTACACAACCACGCCGAAAATTCACTGATCTTTATTTTTAAGCTACAAAATATAAATCTACTAACTCTACAACATAATATTTGAGGTGTATAATAATTAGCTAAGCACAATATAATTCATCACAATTCGATGATTACTAAAGAATTTCTTGTCGTTTAAAAATATCGTTTTTTGAGAATGTAGCCCCTGAAGTAGTTTGCTGGCAGAGCACGACTCGAGCAAGACTAGTCCGAAGATTCGTTATGTACGCGTAAATATTTCGAAACTATCTCGTATTTAAAACAGTGCAAGTTAAATAAGTTGCATGAATTATTTCTGACAAAATGTGCATTTCACATTTCTTTTTCTTTTTGACTAGGCGACGAAGTACACACTATTTTTTGACAGAGTTTATATGCGCTGATAGTACGAGGAGGGCAAATGTTCCAATAAAATACCACGAAGCTGGAATGGACCGGTTGATGTAGTACCGCTTGTCTAAATCACAATTTATAATAAAACATTCGATAATTCGACACATGATAACATTTTAAGATGTTTGCCTATTTTTATTAAACTCAAAATTCGACTCACGTAAAATTAAATAGCAAACAAAAAATTTAAGCGAAATCACGCAACCAAAGTTGTAACGATCATTATTTTTTTATTCCACTCGAAAATAAATTCAAACCAAAAACATGGATCACATTACGGGTGGAGTACTAGCATAAATTTAAGGTGTCATTTAATCCGATTAGAGATTCTTAAACATTATCAACACAAACGTATTTCTTTTTTTGCTAGTTCACGCGTTGTCTACTCTAGTTTCATACTGAATTGGCTCGGGGTTTCATGTTACAGAGAATTCTAAGTCTAGAACCTAAAATATTGCACGTAGAATTTAAATGTACTTTTTTGTAAATTTAATTGTGCTTAAGTACTAAATATTATACTACACTACTACATACTGGCAAAATAAATTGTCACTAAAAACTATGCATAGACTAGCTGTCACTATGCTTGCTAAGTACATCTGAATTAGGTACAGTACAACGCACAAATCGAATTGTTTCAAGCTATATTGACCAAAATGAACTGACAACCTAATGACCTTCCAAAATATATGTACTCTTGAGAAATAATCATAAATGAAGTGCAGGAAAAAAATCCAAATTTTGAAGCCTCAATAGCAGTTTCAAAAATGTAAAACTAAAAGGGATTAGATTGATTAAAATCATTAATACCTGCGACTTTCTTTTGATCAGGGTGAACTTCCCACCCGCAACTTCTCTTCACGGCTTCTTTCCACTTCCAATATTTCTCGTCCCGTTCTGAAATTAATGAATACGTTTAAATGGTCGTTACAATTCATTCAGCTTCACATGTGTTAACTGCTTAAAGGCACACAGAGTAGGCATGAAAGACAATAAGGGTCTGTGGATAATGCAGCTTCTAATGAATTTCTGTTGTTAATTAGCTAAACAATATGAGCAAATCTATGCTGATGTCTTTGTTAAAGACTGCAAAAAAGTCGTACCAGATAGCTGCCCAGGCACTATCCCAAAGATTAACACAAACAATGTTACACATTACTATTCTCATCTCTTATAGCTTGGAATTATTCTATGAATTGAGTTAATATTATTAGAAAGTCAGTCATACCGCTGTCGGAAATTATCGGTTGAAATACATCACATATAATGTTGGAAGAATCTTCGGAAAAGATATCCCAAACTCCTATTCCTTCCGCAGCACCTGCAGCCATTGCAGCACCCAGCGCAGTCGTCTCTGCCATGGAGGGACGGACAGTAGCGATTCCTAAGATATCTGATTGCATTTGCATTAACGAGTCGTTGGTTGTCATTCCTCCATCAACTTGTAATGAAGTCAAGGGTAAACCTCCTTCTTGATTCATGGCTTCAAGAATATCTTTCACTTGGAATGCCACGGCTTCGTAAGACGCTCGTGCAATATGGCCTTTATTTGAATGTTCAGTCAATCCGCAGATCACCCTGGTTAAACGGACAATTTTAAATTGTGTTATGCGTATTGTTACCAAAAATGTGTGCTAGAATATAGCCAATATACCCTCTAGCATCCGGCCTCCAATACGGGGCAAAGAGACCCGAAAATGCTGGAACGAAGTAAACTCCACCGGAGTCTGGAACACTTGTAGCCATTTGGTCCAGTTCTTCGTAGCTCTTTCCGAGACCTAAATTGTCCCTGAGCCAGCGAATAGATGCTCCAGCTACCGCTACAGATCCTTCTAAGGCATAAATTGCAGGTTTATTCGGACCTAACTTGTACGCTACAGTTGTCACTAGTCCGTGGGAAGAATTCACAATCTGCGAGGACGTCGAATTAAATTATAATGTTTTTGCTTTAAGGAAATTCAGATTGAGTATTTGAGCCGTACTTGTTTTCCGGTATTGAATAGAAGAAAACACCCAGTTCCATAAGTACATTTTGCTTGACCCGGTTTGAGACACATTTGACCTACCAGAGCCGCCTGTTGATCTCCCAGTATCTTCGTAATGTAACATACTCATGAGAAAATCACTGTCGACGAAATAAGTTAACTAATAAATTAATACCCCAGAAATTGGAACCCCTTTCAATGCTGTCCTACATAGCTGTCCGTAGATTTCTGAAGAGCTTCTAATTTGAGGCAAAATTTCTATTGGGACTTTGAAGTAACTGTACACCAAGGAAGAGAAAAATTTAGATTCGATTCGATTAAATGTAAGGCGGTGAATAGTCTTTAGAACTGACTCGCATAAGTAAGGGTCCCACTTCAACGTTGAAATGTTCATCAGCATGGTCCTTGAAGCATTTGTAACATCTGTAAAGTGTAGCCCTCCCACTCTTCCACCAGTCATGTTCTAAAATATAGCGTTCATAATAGACGTGTCATGCTTCCATAAATCACACAGATGACAGATGAGTCCTGCTATAATCATTCGTACCCAAAGGAGCCACGAATCAACAGTTCCAAGTAAGCACCTATTTTCCTCTACAGCACGCATGACGGCAGGTACATTTTCCAATAACCACTTCATTTTTAAAGCACTGAAATATGTGCTCATCGGAAGCCCGCAAACTTTTCGTATCCTTTCAGCTTCAGCTTTGGATGATGGCTTAGACAGAATTTCATCAACTTCTGACGCAGTCCTTGTATCCAGCCACACTGCGAATACGGATTTAAAGGTCATTTGTGGCAAAGTCTCTAAAATTCCTGGTAGCAATTTAGTTTTATCTCCTTCCTTACCAATTGCATTGTACAATGGTTCTCCGGTGAGCTTATCCCAAGCCACTATTGTCTCTCGCTGATTAGTAATACCCACTGCTTTAATGTCCGCAGGATCAACTCCAAGCTTTCGGAGATTTTCCACTGCTTTATCAACACATGTTAATGTTGCACTCAACAAGAGATTAGCGTCTTGCTCCACCCAGCCCTAATTACATATTGACTTTATGAAACAAACATAACAACCTACCAAAATTTATTTGGGTATTCATTTGTCACCGCATCAAGTGTGAAGCTGAGACAAACCCAAATGAGTTTCAATCAATGTGTCATCTTACCTCTTTTGGACAATGCCTTGGAATCTCAATCTGATGGTACGTTAATAGTTCTCCATTGTTTGCTGCAAACACCTGCCAATCGATACAAACATTGCGAGTCTATTATCTATTCATTCATAGTCAATCGATGAAATATATAAAAGCACCAAAGGGTCTGAATGGAGATTAACTTGACGTAAAAATGTGTGGAAGATGTAATAAAAATGCTTTAAGCTCGAAATTTCATGTTAATCTTAACATTTCATAATTGTACATTATAAATACGTACCTATGCTACGAAATACTTTTAGAACTCAAAATTTTGATTTATTAAGGTTGTTCACTTGCTATGGTGGTAAAAGCACATTCTCGTAAGTGTGTAGATGTAGATTTGGCATTAACGTATTTTGATTATCCTTGAAAGTTAAGAATTTTCCACTCATTCTTCCTTCCTCCTGAAATGCCAGTAACTGACCTTTCGCTGAGGTTGGGCAATTCCTCCCTCACTAATTATCTGCTCGATTTAATCCAATGTTACGCAATTTTGAATGGTCGCTCATCCTTCCATCTCTTTGACTATTAGGCAATCTTCTAACTTGATTCTACAAATACGTGGATGATGCTCGTAAGCTAAACCCAATCGGTAAGAGATCAGTAGATTCATAATCTGAAGTTTACTAGCTTAAGCTGTAATGAGTTGAGTTACATTTGGATGATGATGGATATGCAATTGATAAGAACGATTGAACTTGAATTATCTGAATCCGCTTAAGGCTTGACCATTTCGCCTACGTTTATCATACGATGGTTATCTCATTCATTGACCGATCATGACATTATCTTTTAAAAAAATACTCATTAAATTTGTGACATTTTGATTGAATACAAAAAGATGAGTCCAGACTGCGATTACTGTAGAAATACAAGTGCAATCGATTAAGGGCATTATAGCAATATGAAGGGCAATAAAGTTGCCAAACCCGAAGTGTTTATTTTAAAACTAATTGCATTTAATATGTAAATGCACCTTACATTACTCCCCACGGAGAGATTTGTTTTATGAATCTATTGATCATATTCAATGGTATTTAATTTATATCACACACATTTTATGTTGCATATGTTGATAAAATTGCCAGTTACTTTTACAACAATTCAACATCGAGAAACTCCTTTGTGCACCTTGAAAGAATTGTATCACCATTGAAGCTCGATCTCGATTTCATACGGCGACAGCCGGAAGTTACATTATACAACTTTATGTACAGTGTTTACTAATAGTAATGTAAGTGCAAGTTCTGAATCTAGGTCTCAATGTCCGCGATATAGTCTATAATATTATTATATCAATGTGTGAAAGGATTACACACCACAAAAATTTGCCAATTGAAATTTGGAAAAGGAATGAAAATGAATTCAACGCAGTGCTGAGAATAGGCTACCACTCTTTTCTGAAAGTTGAGACATGGATATGGTTCAATTAAGAAATACTCCTGAATAGTGAGCTTAACTTTGGAACCAGCTCGATTGTCTCTTATTCGATCATATTCAACTTAAATTATAAAACAGCCAAGTTGACTAAACTCGACAGGACGGCGATCGTGAGTCTAGACTATTGTTGAGTATATTCAATTAGCAATTCAAAACACAAACTTTGTTAACACGAATGGGAGGATTTTATAAAGAACAATGCAATGCTGTTTAAGCAGGAGCTACGGTGTTCTAAAAAGCGAAAAGTAAAATTAAATTTACCAAAAATCTGCTAGAGCTTGTTCCTTGATCAAGGGCTCCGACAAGAGGTCCATGTGTCCCATGAGAACTCATTTTAATATTTGAGTTTTATGTTTCCACTAATTAAAATCCCTTGGGCAGTTGTAGTTTCGGAGCAGCAAATATTAATAAGTTAAAGTGTGAAATTATGACAGGAATTTGTAAAATTTTAAGTTTTTATTTTTACTAAATAGCGTCTCAAAAGGCTTGTAGTCTTAGTAGGATGAATGATTTAGAACTGGATGGGATTGGGATGGTATTTCAAGACCACAAAAATCAGTTAAAGTAGGGATGTTTCGTCTTATACTTTCAAAACTTAGAACTAAGCATTTGATTGATGCCTTTTTTGACAACAAACAATAAATTTCACAAATAGTATCGTTAACTACTTGGTTCTTGTCTGGCAGCTCCACATGTTCTGGAGCAATGCTGCATTTTCTCATGTGATTTTAACTGAGTCCATGGCCCATCGTGTATGTAATCACGTCACAGAAGTAGGCAGGTTTCAATCTTCTGCCGGTTTAACTGTGCGAAGGTTGGGTCGAAATGAATTCGGAGTGAATCGGTATCTCCATCATGGAACACAGGACCATTGGATGGCTTAAGAGGTTGGGCTGAGCTTGGCAAGTATTGCGAAGTAATGCCAAGTATACCTATTCTATTCCAGTTCTCCAGCATGTACTACTACTAATGCTAGGAAAGCTACCAAATAGGAGCTTTTCATTTCATGCTAACTTTCAGAAAGAACGAAGGTATATATCAGGAGTCTTGAAACAAAAAACAATTTAACATATGAGTTACCTTTAAATCTAACCAAGTACAAAATATTTAAGTAAAACAAGATGTATGAGTGACGATACAGTGCAGGAGTGCCACAAATTCTCATACAGCAACCTTATGAAATGAAACCCAAATCAATCAGGATGGGACCACGCTATGCATGCAAAGAGATTCCATGAGTTCTGGAGAAATGATTCTTTATACTGGTGTATTATAGTAGATGACTATTTTAGTAAGTTTGAAGTTTCAAGCTCCAAAACAGCTATTATTAATTTCATTTATTAATATTTGATTAATTAATTTTCACACCTCAATATTCTCAATCCTGTCATTAGGAATTGTGCATAAAATTGCCCGTACTATATCAACTGCAACAAACCCAACAAATTGTATATTCGAATTGCTTATATACAAGATTAATTAAACTGCTATCAAGGATATGTTATGATATTCTGATTTCCAAATTCAATCTTTTCCTTATCCGAATCTAGAATTGGCGATACAGGTATTTGAAAAGTTCAGTCCCAGTTGTACGCCTGATCTTTATACCAGTACGTTCTAGCCGTTCTACCATCACTACAGCTTATTTCAATACCTGAGGACTGCCATTAACATTCAAAATTAATGATCATGTTTATCATTTGTATCTGTATCTCCCTCAACCGCATCTTTAATTCATGAAAATATAAGCAGTAACTTCTATGAATAGTGAATTAAAGTTACACAAATATTCTTCTTTCTGCACACAACAGGCAATTCGCCGACTTCGCATTATGAAATGTTCCGTATTTTGTTTCTGAAAGCACTTTTATCTCGGGTTATTTCATTTTTCATTTCAATTTTCAATATTAAGCTAACAATGTTAGTCCGTGTAAAGAAACGAGGTGTACAGCGCAGTCTTCCGCACAGTGTTTCCTCCTGTGCATGTTGTATGTGGTGATCCTCCTCAGATGGCAGAGAGGGCTGCAATAGCCGCATGGAAGTTGATTGAATGAAAGCACTTAATGTTTGGAAGGAGCAACAAGTCCTTGTTAAAAGATCTGCGAGGAGCGTGTGTGTGTGGTGTGTGTGTTTATGTATGTGGATGAGAAAAGCATCCACACAGGCCACACAGATCACCTGGTCAATTCATTCATCTCAGGCGAGAGAAGGAGGAGGAGGCACGCAGCAAGTGAATCATCGCTTAATTATATTCCTCCCGTCGTCTCCTCTGTGACATTTCTCAAGATTTCGCCCTTATCTTTCTCTCCCAGCAATCAAATCCGCGTATACGTAACCGTAAGTGTTTCTTCCAGCATGAAAAACTAAGTGTCTTCTCTACGTTGGCGGAAACAAGAATGCAGTGACAGCCAAAATTCAGACCATTCATTCTTCACGTCTTTCACACAGTTGTGGATTATTTTATTTGTTTACATTTGCGCAAAAGAGAGAAGAAGACTGGTGGAATAAAGTTACTTGGGGGGAAGAGGGGGTACTTAGTGTTTAAAACTTTATACGTGTAGTATATTACCAATCCAACTGCCAGTTAATCACTGTGCACCATTGGCGACGGACGGAGGAAGGAATCCTTCGAATGGGAAAAGACATCGCTTGTGATGATGTAAGATGCAACAGGTACCCTTGTGTTTCGTGGTGGTGTGGATTATTCTTCCACCTGTACTTCGTGCAGACCCTCCTTAAAAATAAATAATATTCTTAAGGTGTTAACAACTGTGTGTCTGTGTGTTGTGTGCCTTTCACTTGGAAGTTTTGTGTCATTTCAGTTCTCACACACACGACTTAATTAAGGTGTGTGTTCAATTGGGGCATCTTTAAGTTTAAAGTTAAACACTAGAACAACAGCAAATGTACCAACAAGGCTATTAGATAAACTTGTAAACTGTAATTTTGCATGATTGGTGCAATGGAGGAACTTCGAACTTGTGTTTAGTTTTAAATGTGGAGTGGGACCTTAATTTTGAATTTTGAATTGAAGTTGAAAGAGGAATTTGGTGAAAAGTTGGGGGCTACTTTTGAAGTAAGTATGATGGAAGTACATAGGACTTATCAAGGACAGAAGAGAACAGTTTATTTTTGTAAGTGACAATCACGGAGATTTAGGGAGTGCGAAGAGATTTTATGGGAGCAAAGTGGTGTGTAATAAACAATTTAGAAGTTACCTTTTCGATCTCGTGGATGAAAGAGTGGGAGGTGATGCGAAGCAGAGAGGGTTTGGGAAAAGGAATGTGAATAAAATGTGATTTAAATTCGTGGCAGTTATTATTAAGCAGCTAAAAGTGCAGCTATCTTTTTAAAGAAAATTAGTCATAGGTTGTGGTTTGGTTGAAGTGTTAAATTTAATATTTTAAAGTATAAATTGTTAAAAGTTCGAAAGTATTGGATTGAAAAATTCAAGAAGGTGTGTTTTTAATTTATTAGCCCAGTGGTGCAGCGAGTCAAAAGATAGACAAGCGAATAAACAGATTCTGGGATTATTACAGATGGATCCGTCCATGTGGAGATCTCGTGCGGTGATAATTCATAGAGATGATAATGGGTACGGCCTTACAGTTTTCGGAGACAATCCTGTATCGGTGCAAACTATAAAGCAAGGTAAGGAATTCCCAAGGTATTGGTGTGAGGTACCCGGTCAGTAAAAGTTTAACTCAGCTATGCTGTGATTGTTACTAAAATGTCAGGTTTGGAAGAGATCATGTAATTGTCTTGAGCAAACACGTGGGTCCTTTCATTCCTACTTTCAGTCGGAACTAGTCAAACACAGTAAAGTTGGGTAGGATAGGGACTTAGTTAGGGCTTTGCCACTTCTGCATAGAAAATGGAAGGGTGAAAGTACATGTGTGCACACGCACTTTCAAGTTGATAATTTTCTTTGCATGCGTGAGGCTTTCCACCTGTTGATTAGCTGTCTCATCGGAATTCAGATCCTTAAAATCTGTAGAACTAACGTTTTATAAGCTTGCAAGTGATTAATCTATTTACCATTAGCCGTTATCAATGATTGAGTTCATGACGTGATGCAGGTTAGAAGTGACACGCACCATAAATTAGAATGAAGTTGTTGAAATGTTGATTCGGGATCTATCATACAGTATAATGCTCGATCAGGATTGCTATTTGTACCTGTTTCTTGGAACCTTATTGTGTAATATGTAGAAAAAATCCGATTTCCGAAGTAGTGTTAACAGTACTGATAACTAAAGAGCTGTCACACAGCTATCAAGTGTGCTTATCTAAGCAGATACCTACTACTTTTCGTATTTTTATTTGTTATCTAATCAAGTATAATGAGGCCCAAAGTTTATTATTTGCGTGGAGATTAAAAGATGAATCTACGATATTTATTTTTAGGAGGTGCCGCGGAGCTAGCTGGAATTCGAGAAGGTGACATCATAGTGAAGGTAATTCGGTCTATTAATACTAATTATTATTTTTGCCTCAGCTCAGTAGAGTTGAGTGGTGGGATTAAAACATGCAGCTGCTATTTAGACTTCAATTTAACACAAATTACGGATAGCTACCATATGCGTCTTCCTCTTTATGCTCTGTGAATTACATCAGTTTATGAGACGAGTGATCTTGATTTATCCTCGTTCAATGTTGTAAGGCAATAAATGTGTTTATGTCCCAGTGTAAACAGAGGAATACATTGGCCTGTGTTTTTCAAGAAAATGCATTTAACAGAATTTGCCGAGTCTGAGTAGGAAGCTTTCGTGTCATATGTCAATAAATCTTTTTTATTTATGTACATTAAAATGATCTTATCTGTGCATTTCCAACAGGTCAATGGAACCCTGGTGGAACATATGACGCATACTGAAGTTGTAAACCTTATCAAATGTAAGTTCAATTTTCTATAAGCATGCTAGACATATTAATTGTGCTGGCTAATGGCTGTCGGTACTTTTTCGTAGTCCAAAAATCATTACTGGTTCGATTTCACAAAAAGTAGAAACAAATGAATTCGTTTTCGGCTAAGTACTATTATAATGTTACAACTCCATCATAATAGTATGCTTCAGCGCATGAGTGTCACTAGTGACACTATCCTCAGATTTCAAGATGCGTAACTGCAGAAACTTCTTGTGGAATGGGTTGATAAGTGCACCATAAGATGCCAACTCCATTTCATCAGTTAAAGTTTATACTAAAAGGAATAGAAACGTAGAAATTTGAGCACCTCCTAAAATACTTCACGTAAGCATAGTAAGCTAATTTAGTGTGTAGAGAAGTAACAGACGCTTAGGCTTAAATCCAGCCATGGTCTAGATTTATTCCTCATTGAGAAAATGAATGTAAACTTAATCAGTATCGTGCGAAGCCGCTTGGTGAAACAAACCTCAATTAGTGCCAGCTAGCTTTGTTTTATATTAGCCTTCACTGATCTGATTTGTAGTTGCATTTGCATGTATGCCGTATGCTGTATGCGAGGCTCCTCTAATGAAATTTTACTGATCCAATTCTCAACAACACAATTATCAGGCAAAAATACACAGCAAGTTTGGATCCTTTACTCAACTGATTATAAATTCATTGACGAGTTTATTTTAATATCAATAATTATATATTATGCTTTAGCTCGTCAAGCACATACTGAGTTTCAAAAACGTATAAAATTTTAAGTATTAAGGTATCCTACTGGACTGCCTCATATTTTTAATGAGTAAACTTCTTCCGCGTTAGTTTGGATTTGGTAGTTTGATAGTTAGCGTCAACCAGAAACATAAAATTTTAGAGACTCATAACTTCATAATTCATACTAATTACACCAGTACCATTCGGTGTACTGTTGAAATATTTTCGATTTTTATGAGGAAAGCCGGATGCCCGGAAGCATTGCGAGGGGTTTCACCCCTTACTCGCAGCTTTATCAATTCGTTTCTTCATTCAGAGAGTTTATAACTCAGAACTCAGACTCTAGTTTCATTTATTGCTGTTTTGCACACGAGGCCTACTGTCAAGTATCAACAATAAAACATTACTGGATGACACAAGTACCTTAGGGTCCAATTTTAGTATTATTATTGCCAGTTCATTTCAGCGGGGAGGATTTTTCAGTTTTATTATATCGTATATAATTGAAATATTCGATTCGAATCGAGGACCCACCACAAATGTTTTACAAAGCTGCGGGCGGTCCCTGTAAAGTGTAGAACTAATGTCATTTTAGACACAAAATTAAAGATCATGATTCATATGAACTGTTATTTAATTTAAATTGCAATTGTAAGTCCGTTCGAGTGTAATAACTTTTCCTTCGCAATTTACGACCGTCAACCGTACCATAGTTTAAGCAGCGTGTGAAAAGGACAGAAAAACATTTGTAATCAAGAATGGCTAGCCTCTGGTGTCCGACAGGAGCCTGAAAGTTGAGTGAGTAGTTGAGTACATTGAATACGATATGGTGATATAATTAAATTTGTACATTGAAGAGTATTTAATGAAACTTTATTGTGAAGTTAAAAATTCTGAAATGATATTGAATAGTTTCAAATTGAAAGAAAACAACCATACATCAGAACTAAAAAGATAGTTCGCAATCATGAATTACAAATTGTAGCAAAGCAAGCACTGAAACTTCTGATTTATTTGTTTGCGTAAGATGATCCTCGTAGATTGTAGATAATATTTATTGGACTTAAAATGACTACATGCCTATTTTATAATTCTATTAATTTTATTAATTCATATTCTTCGGAAATTCCACCTCTGATGTCTGATATACCATCTCCCCAAATTCTTGTTTACGATGCACTGCATTAGTTCCAGTTTTTTCAACATCACCGGCTTGCTTACAGTATGCTAGTGTGTTGTATTTGAAATGCTGCCATACTCCGTGTTATAGTAACCAACCCTTGTACCCTTATTTTCAAATGAAGGGAAGAATCAAAGAAGAATACCGTGCAGCCTCTAGAAGTAACGGGCCAATGTATGTTGTACTGGAAGCTGGAGGTTTCAAGTAGCAGGCAGGGTTCCCAACTTACTAAAGGCAATGGCTTCTTTCGTAAATGCTGTAGTATGCTCTAGTATGTAATAGATTTCATCTGGTGTTCTTGTGAATGAACGGACGAAATTTAGGTGAGATAGAGCTTAAGCAGGGAACTAGGTACACAGATGTTCAAACCCTTTACAAGGATGTATTCCGACATTTGTAATCTTGTTTGTTGTTAGTGCTTAGTATATTAGTTGGGGTTTCTGTAAATTTTTAGGATATATTATTACGAAAAACGAAAGACGAGCCATGTGAATTTTGTTTTAAATATTGAAGCTGTGTGGATTGTGCAGAAAAACAAGACGGAATTTAAATCCCCATCCCCATTGTTCTTCGATACAAAACGCCAGCGCTGATATTTTCTAGGTTCTTTGTGTCTAATTCGCAGTGAAGGAACTTTAAAAATAGTAGTATAAATAGAGCAATAGTTTTTGCATTTTTCGAGCCTACTAAAGGACAGTTGAAAAGTGTATGATAAGTGGTGAATAGTGAAGTTTGATTGTAGAGGAGTAAGTGTAACTATCGAGCACACGATTCGCTTAGTTTACACTGCAGTGCAAGGCAAAATCATAGCACAACTCAGTTGTCATACAAGAATGCATTGAATTCGCCACAAATTAGTTTGGACGGATTAGATGTAAAATAAAACCAAGACTATCCAGATAGGGATTTTTATGATCAGGTAAAGTATAACTTGTGATGAACTGCCTGCATGTAACTGTAAATTAATTACAAAATTGTATTTTCTGATTGCTGTTACAACGAGACGTATGTGTATTTATTGTCAAGCATTGCATAGGTTTTTATATTTTCTTCGTTTACATTCTTAAACTTTAGGTTAATAGGGTTGTTGTATAACAAAGCCAAAATTGGATAAACTCTTATTGACAAATCTATACAGTATTGGCAGGTTTTTAATATTCCCTCTACGTAAAACCCCTGGAGGGTATAAAGGCTATATAGAATTTGAAAAGCAAAATGAAATGTAAGGGGGTATAAGAATGGTTAATAGGAATTTGGCTGAAAGGGTTCATGTTCATGCTGTACCATTCAAACAGATAGTTACTACTCTCACTAACTGCGCTAGACGCAACTTGCTATATTATTATTATGGTATTCTTTTATGTGTTGTCTTATTGAGAAACAGACGGTGAATAATCTCTATGTGTGAAGTAAGAAAGAAGTAATAAGAAATTTTCTCGACTGCTTACGTTAGGAAGGTTAGAATATAGAACTATACTAGATCTTCTCTCTGAACTAGGTCTTATAGTAAGTGGATATGGATATATAGTGAATGGATTCAGTCTTGTACTGTAACCTACACATGCATAACAAGAATCGGCCATGTACACTGCATTGGAATTTTTCAAATGGTTAAACCAAAGATGCGTGTATGTAACCCTACTTCAATTTAAAATGCTGTTTTCTGGTATGGGCTTCGGAGTCAAGTGTGTTAGAAGTTGTTCGAGCAGTCTAGAACATGTATATTCTGTGCGGAAGTGCTTCATCTAGTAGATCTTGAATAAAAAGTTGTACACCAGTACATTCCTACTCTCTAGATATTTGACTTGTTGTTTTACAACAAATATATCAGAAAGGATGGGTAGGCTCAAAGATTCACCGAAATGATTATTTGTATTTTATACAGACGTATCGCCATGTATCGAGTCTGAAAGCCTAATACACAAATATGCTAGAATGTAGACCTAGTGGATATAGCAGTTCAGGCTTATGTAATTGCACTCTCCCTTGGTAGGTTTGGTACTACTTGTGAATGTGATTGTGAGATGGCTAGGTTTGGCTTTTCCTGGGAAAGAATAAAGCATATTGCATTACATTGTTTAACCACTAGCCAGTTTCAGTCAGAATCGGAGATGACTTGCGAAAGTTTTGAAAATTAAAAGAATTGTGACAGTTTCTGGAACACTATAGCACACGAGAGAGACAGACAGCAACTTTCAGAAATTTTAAAAGCCTGTTGCAGATAAAAGGCTTTTGTAAGTATATTTATATCAGTTATGGTCATTTTTTAGAATGAGTCAAGGTAGATTAGTCCTTATAGTGCCAATTAGAATTTTGTGAAATTGTAAACGATGTTGGCTATTGTGTCGTACAACCTGCAAGGTTTCTTAGTGTTCGAAATCAGAATTCAGAAAGTCTGGGGAACGAATGAGTGAGCGACTCATTAAATGGTGGAATTGTCCGCATCTGGCAAGATTGTGAATCTGATTGTAGTCGTCGACTCGTGATCAGGAGATAATTCCTGAGGGGGATTTTCCTTCCATGAATAGTGCTTATGTCTAATTTTGAGAGTAATGACAACTCAGCCGTTGCTGAGTCTGTCTGTGAGACTTCTGGTTCTCAAGTTCGGTGTGGCAAAAGTAAAGTGAATCAGCACATGTTATTATTACATCTACTATACTGCAGTTGAAAAGCAGATGTGTTAGTTCAATCAGCTCAATTGATGGAATTTGTGTTACTGTAAAATATCAAAAGTGTAAAGTGCATATAAAGCTGTGATCGCATAATCTCTATCTGATATTACTAATTCAAGAAGTCAAAATATCGTTATTGGAGGTTAAGAAGTATTTACCGAATTTCGGACTACAGTCTGACTCGTTAGTGGGAATAAAGTGCAAGGTTTCGACCCTGAATTTACTGGCATTCTGCTACACTCTGATCTGGAACGGAAACTGTAACTGTCTGAATAATAGTTTTGCTTCATGGTGTTTTTGTTAGTACAGAATGGCTAATATTATATCGAATAACAATCACTAAGTGACATCATAAGCATCGAGCATCGAGCCCCGCAATATCAGTAGGGGTTGCTTGGTAAGTGCTAAAGATTTGCGTTGGCATTCTACATTTGTTTTCGATTCACACTAAACTTAATGTGAGGAAAGAAGAACATGGAAATCAGATTTGGATCCGATCCCATTTAAGTGTCATATTTATTTTTAAAGTTTCAAAGAAAATTGAATGCATGTTCAGTACTCAGGAGACTGGAGCTAACTTGAGCTTCAAGCAATTTTTGCTTGACTCATGAAATCGGCTTAGGTGGAATGTGAAAATGCATTATTCTTGTACTTAAAGTTAACTCGCAATCAGACAGAGTTTGTTATGAAAGTATTCATTCACGATCTTCACGTAAGAGCTTTAGTTTGCGTTGTGTTTCACTTCAGTCAGAATTTTGGCGAGATTCTTCGTTTGCAAGTGGAAAGTTTGGAATATACTGTGTCATTGTCTAATAATACAAATCTCGGAAACTAATCTTTGCGATTTCTCATGGTCATTTGAGTGTATTTACCTTCGTACTTCGCAGTCATTGCAAACACAAATAATAATAAATGGTTCTGACAATGAAGAAGTTAAATACATTAAGGGACAAATATGTAGATAGCTAGGTTTGATTCTTTTGGAGTATACAAACTGCAAGTGACTGTTTTTATTATATGATAGGATAGAGGTGTTTGATCACTCAGAAGTTCTGATATCACATTTAATTGTTCTTCGTTTGTGTGTAAATAAGAGAACGAAATTACGATTGAACTAGGGACGGGATACTGTTACGAATACATTAAACTTCACTGAAAAATGAAATTTCGAAATTAAAACTGCGTGTAGAAATACAGACACGTAAGAGTACTGTAAATATGTTAAGTGGTGCCTAATGTTGCATAGTACTAATAGGGTTGAATTATTGGATTTACGGGAGTGGATATTATACACTGAAAGTGCACAAAGTTTAGTTCTTGTATGTGTAGGGAGTAAAAGAATGTGAAGATGAGTGCTGGGTGCTAAAAACTAGCTAGATCGCAACAGAAGGTTGTAAAATTTGCATCAGGATCGTCTTTAAACATCAACGTCCAACTGCCTGGATGGTTTTATGCAGATTGTATTTGATGTAATTGCTGCGTTGTACGTCCAACGTAACTCTTTAGAATTGCAAGTGCAAGTGAAATAAGAAAGCATTTTAAATTTATACTCCAATTTATTCAACAACTGCACTTGAAAGTTATATTTTTAATATTAAAAATTAAAGACAATGTTATGCTTCATATTCAATCTTTTTGAATTTTAAAGCATCTAGTTCATAATGGGAAGTCGTAAAGAAGAGAAAAATACTTTGAAAAAAAATAAAATTGAATCTTCTGTGTCTTCTAAGAACTCGAAGAAAAAAGGTAATATTTTGTTATTACATAGAGATCTATCGTTTCGGTGTACTATATAACCTATGGATGACTAACGAATGAGTGTGGGTGTGGATTGTATATGTTTTGTGTAGATTGTCTTAAATCATAATAAATACAATCTTATTTTTACTTACTCAACTTTATAAAAACTTAGGCAGAAATCCACTTCACAGCTTATTTGAACTGACTCCGACTGTGATACATTTCGTTTTCTCTACAAGTCATATTTTAATAGAGATATTTAGATATCTTAGAAGCGCGTAAGGCTGCGGCTGCAGTAATTGCAATAAAATTTTTAGAACACTAACGGTGAAAAATATTATCACGACCACGACCTACACGATTGTAGCTTTAGAAGTACTAAAATAACTTCATGCTAATGCGCAAAGTCTACCAAGCTTACGAGAATAGTACATTTAGTTTACTGTTTCCCAGCGGGATGCATGACGTGAATCCCAATGAAGATTTATTTATAAAAGATGATGCAGTTAAAGATGTATGGATGTATGGATTGTGTGATGATGATAGAATTGTACCAGTAGTGTTTTATATCCTACAGTCCTGCACGTAATTCATTAAATGCGAAAGGCTAGTTTCCAGCAAACAAGAATATTTTCTTGTCTCAATAGCCTCTCAAACGATGCATAGTACACACGAATAATAATAATAATAAATGGAAACAAAATAGTTTCGCCATCAATAAAATTGCTTATTTAACAACTTTTGAAAATTTGTTTTCAGCTGCTGGTCCGTATGTGACTTTAACTGTGAGGCCCCCAGACTGTAATGTGATCAATATGCCGGGGGTTGGATTTCTTGGGGGAAATGGCGGAAGGTCACACAACCATCTTCCCTTAAATGAACGGGTCACAGCACCTCTTCCAGTCAACGTAAGTGCAACGTGAAAGTACACACATGTTTTCTTTCGTAGTGATTGTGCTGCTACAGTTTTTTGTCGATTCTAAACTTGTAGGAGATAGGTGATAGGTTTTGCGAGTGCATTTATTTGTTTTTCTTTATAGTAGTTAAAGTTAAATTGAATGGACCAAGTAGTTTTGCTGATCGAGGCTGCTTAGAAAAAGTTTTCAGATCAGCAAAAATCAATTTAGATTTAGACAATAGCTAATAATGTAATTTATTTAATAATGTAATTTTCACTTTCCTACCTCCACGTGCAAGCAGATTGAATACCTGTAACTTTTATTGTAGCAAGATGTTCAGATGCAAATGCAAGGGTCCAAGCTTAGAACGTTGCAGCAAATGCGTGACAAAGCAGCCAAAGATGTCGAAAAGTTGTGGGCTAAGTACAAATCAAGCCAAGATCCGAGAGATTTGGATAACTATGAAAAGGCTCAACAAGGACTTAAAACTATTGAAAGCCAAATTAAGTCAACAAGAAATCCTTCCAATCCACAGGTAAAAATAATACCATAAATTTGAAACTTTAAAAATATTACTGCCATTGTAATAAAACGACAAAATATTCCATGGCTGTTCCAAGATGCACGAATGAAGCCAGATTAATCCCTTGATATTTCCAATATGCTCTCATGTAATTGTACGCAATACGTTTGACTGAATGCCTTTCCTATAGTAGCACTACTTATGATATCATTATATATGATTACCCATAAGCCCAAGCTTGATAGATATTATAATAGCTACACATTCTGATGGGTGTGTTTAATTATTAGACTGAACTATGAGTCCTGCGTAGTTTTGAAAATGACTTCTAAAATTGAAGCTACAATTCGGTAGGCTATTTTTCACTTCGGGTGTTATTAAAAATAAGTGCCTCAAACGAATTAAATTGAATGAAAAGTAAAAAAACATTGTAAGCAGTTTCAGTGGTTTTTGGTAAATATTATTATATAATTTGTATTATTACTATTACATATATTATTATTATTATCAGTTTGGTTCCTGTT
Organism: Isotomurus maculatus; assembly: GCA_034696585.1. Classification (NCBI taxonomy): domain Eukaryota; kingdom Metazoa; phylum Arthropoda; class Collembola; order Entomobryomorpha; family Isotomidae; genus Isotomurus; species Isotomurus maculatus. The sequence continues at coordinate 4,974 of JAQGAC010000051.1, read as the reverse complement.
AAACGGATTAGCCATCATGAATTCACAATTCTTCTTAAGTATGTCACCAGTCAAAGGATATGTTTCTAAGAAGATCACGAGGAGTCATAATTAAGCTTTATTATATAACTAAGCTAAAACTTGCATGAATGAGCGGAGTGAATGGGCGTGAATTGGTTAGTGTATCTGGAACATTCTGGTCTGTTGAGTCTTTGTGTCTCTGTGTGTAAGCAAAGTGAATCAGTATCGTAATCAACCAAATTACGAAATTGAGGAATGCACTTTTTTAAACTCAAAAGTAAGTTGTTGTTCAATTTTACTTCCAGATATAAGTAAGTTATTAAGCCGTGAACACTTTAAAATTTTGTTGTAAACTCCTGGAACTCAGAAAAGAGATATTTTATAATCATTGCAATTAGTTTTCAAGCTAAGCTTTTCATAATTCATAGTTATGCGATCAAGCGCTAATGTAAACTGCCAAATATTTGCTGCCCTTTGGTAATAGAAATGCTATATTATTTCAGTTCACATGTTTCCACTATTTTGTTTACAATCGCAGCCACGTGTGAATCTGTTGTATGATTGTCCAAGTTTAGCTTCAGTATGGTCGACTGTTGAAATAAAGTATTATTATTTCATGGCTTTTACAAAGATTGAGCTGTAATTCTCTACTAAAATTATAAAAGATTTAAAATCATTTTTACGATGAAGGTTTATTTGCTTTTTTGTGCTGTATTAACATAAAGTAAAACTAACAATCGATTGTCAGAGGTCATGGGAGCGACGTATGAGTTTTGTGCATGAAAAGTCCAACTAGGTTTCTGTTTTTAAAATACAGATGCAGATACAAGTTTAAACAGTGCCAGTGCCAACTTTTTAAATAACTAAAAGTGATTCTGGTGGTTTGGTTTTCTTTTGTAATTAACAGCTTCATTCGCCAGTTCCCTACAATCAGATATCTCAAGTTCATCAGTCCGTCCCTTTTCAGCCTTACCCGTCTTCAGGATACCCGCAACAGCAATCTCATCCGTCCGTTGGAATGCCTCCTATGAGAAACAGGAATCCACTTAGTGTTCCGGGTGGTGCAACACCTCCTACTTATCAGAATGTTGGAAATCCTATGCCTTGGATGGATAACGACATACCCCCACCTTTACCTCCAAGACTTCATCCCCATCAGAGTCCATCATACCCCTCCCCGGAATACTCGTTAGGTCCCACGATGTCAGGCTATCCTTCACCTCCTCCTTCTGCTACCTCTGCTGCTGCAATTACTACCTCTTTTCATAATCACAACAGCACTACTCTAGGTCTTGGTCGCAAAAATTCGCAGACAAATCCTTCACCCTCTACTAATGCTGATGTAAGTTTGGTTTTGAGTTTGCCCTTCTTGGTTTTACTTTTTTCAAATGCTACAATAAATATTGATAGCAATGCTGTGTTGGGTGTTAAATCAGTGATTCGACGGACGGAATACAATAATTGAGATTTCATCATGCAAAGTTGCATAAAACTTTGACATGCGTTCAGTTTTAGCACATGTGTAACCTATCATGCTGACGCTGATAGGTTTCATCTACATCTGATACAGATTTACAATATTACAATCCACTAGTCCTGGAAGGGGAGGTAGTACAGTAAATATCGTTCCGATGTACTTCGTAATTTCCACATAGAAGAATCCTGGATATCTTCATCCTCAATCCTCCCTTTTTTATACTGTGAAAGTAGAGATTGTTTCCCGAATACGTTCAAGGTTTTCTGATCGAATTCCAATGATTACTTTTAGATAACTAATAAATCGAACCTTACGTCTTCATCATCCACTGGGCCGAGTCATCAACAACTTCAGACCCACCATCGCACGAAGTCTAGCCCCGATCCTGTGTCAATGCAAAAAGCTTTAAATGCAGAAGGTATGTTATTAGTTTAAGTATAATTTTATAAAATACTAAGTATTTCGAGTCTGTAATCACTGAAGATGACTACAAGAGTAGCTGAAAATTAAGACAGCTGAGCTCTTCGTGTGCTATAGACCCGCACAGTTAGTAATTTGTTCCTAACAACGTAAGCCACCTTTATATCGAATCTCTTGCCGACTGACGCTTGCTACGTCGTCTTTGTATGGAAGTATCGTAATTTATTGAAATATTTTTATAATACTGTGTTGGTCGGGGTTATTGTCACTAAAACAAAAACATGAAAGCAGACATGTTTATAAACATTGGAAAATTTTTATTTCAAGAGAAGAAAACAGCTATAATTATTTTCAGTATTATGATCAATGAATAATAGGCTTGGGACTGACGAGCGATCCATATGTGTTTCAATTTTCAATACACCTTTTCCTTTACTGAATTTCGTGTACTTTTGTGCGAAATTGTTGAATTGTATTTCCATCTTCAGTGTTTACGGTGGCATAGCGTAATAGCGAATTTCCGCTCTAAAGAATATTTGCGTCATAAAATTATTTCTTTGTTTGATTGTGCCAGGCTCTAGACGGTCAGATTCCTTCAATGATTTGAGTAAAAATAGTAATTCAAGATCACGTGCCTCAGGTGCATGGGACTCAGTCGATTCCAACTACTTAAGTCCCCCTGGGAGCCCTCCTCCTCCTTATGGACGTTATGCTGCAAATAATAACTGCAGTGACCATGAAAATAATATTGTTGGATCTGATAGTCATATGAATAACGTAAAAAAACTGCCAAATTAATACTTGAAATAGTTTTTTGGAAGTTCACCATACATTTAACAAACTGCAGGTTCTGCGAACAAATCTGTCAACCGAAAAACTCGGTTGTGGTCCTATCCGACCCGGTCAGTTCTCGGGGGTTGATATTATTACAATGGAAGAAGATGACGGGCTGTTCTCGAATGACAATGTTACCCTTCCTGTAAGTCGCACCGACCGCACACTATGCCTCATTATGGGAATGGTGAAAGTTAACATAATTTACTGTTTGTTACTTCCAGAGTATATCAGGATTTCATGGACCCTACAGCAGCCTTTCTCGACTTTTAGAATACAATGCACATTTAGCAGTCTTCATCAACTATGTGATAGACAATAGAAGAGATCCCAATAGCTTAGTAAGATAAAAATACATTTATAGCGTTTGTACAGTTGTGTGTCACAGCAGTTTGTTTTTTGTATGTATCAGTTGTTTTACTTGATCACTGGATTCGATATTGAAGAAGGCAGCTTAAAGGAAATAAAGCGATGGGGTTATGAAATTCATTCGACGTTTACTGCTCCTGGAGCTGTAAGTAGACTGAATGCCATGAAATTTCAACCTTATCTGTATTGTATTTGATGTGAATGGAAAATTGCATTGTTGTTTTCAGCCACTGATAGTGCCAAATGTGGATGAAAGTATTGCAGCTGAAATCGACGATGCGCTTCTACACGAAATCGATAAGGAAGAAATTATGAGACGGGTTCGTCTTTTTAGTTCGTGGAATTGTTGATCATTTAAACTGAACAGTACAATTATTAATTTCCTTTAACTTGGTTTAGGTTTTTAGGAAGGCCAGAAATAAAGCAAAAGAAGAGGTGAATAAGCAATTGGAAGACTTTTGCACTAAAAGAACTGCTGGATTAGGTAGCATGTACGGGCCACCAGACAATCAGTTGGAGGAAAGTCTGCAAAACAAAGCCAAAGAACTTCAAATAGTGGAAACATACTTAGTTCCTCGAGTCGAGCAGTTTAAGTGTGTAGAGCTGATTTGATCTAGTTCGTTCGTATCTAGTTACTGAGCTTACATTTTTATATCTTCTGTTTGCAGTATTGAGGTGGAAAAGAACAGCGACAACCGAACATTTGCTATAATGGTCGCCGTAGCTTCGGTGATTTTGAAACTGTTCGGTTTAAGAAATCACCCAAATCTCAATCTCATTGTGGAAAAGCATGGAATGTTTGTCTCTAAAGAAAAATCCATGAAGTCAAGATTTATGAGTAAAAACAAGAAAGTGTGTAAATCCTACTAAACTTAAACAACCAAAGAGTTCTGTGTTGTTAATTTATTTTGTTTTATCTGATTCTTCTAGGTAACGCACAACGGTCATCACTTCGTTCCTGTCAGTTATACTTCCTATACAGAATGTAATATCTGCTCTAAACTATTATGGGGGATTGGACCACAAGGGCAACAATGCGTCGGTATGGCGTCCCCACCATCTAACGAACAGCATAAGAAGGCTTATATGTTTATTGTGGTTCCTAGATTGCAACTTAAATGTGCATCGTAGCCAAGATAGTTATCGAAGTCACAACTGCATGAATGAAATACACGACACCTGTTTGGGAACAAGTCAAAAGAAGGACAGAGCGAACGATAAGCTCCGTAGGCTACGAGATAGAATACGACCTGAGAATACGAAAAAAAGAGCTAGTAATTCAAGTAAGTACCGTGAAATTAAATTACAAATTTCGAATTCCAACTGCAGCAGTTCCTAACTATTGTATTTCCTTAGTACGGAGACTGCCGGACGACAATAGTTGGGGATCCTTTGGAGAGTCTGATACAGGTAATTTGCTCAAGCTTTGTTTTTATGCTCACAAATCACGTCACTATAAGATCATTTTCTATTCATATTTGTGTGGTAGCATATTATATGCATCCAAAGCAAATTAGGACATCCACTATAGCACTATACTAAAATCACTTCATGTGTAATGTGGTAATGGTATGAAATGGTCTCAAAATTAGGTGTGTCATAGTCACGTAGAAGGCCTTTTTCGCTTTGAAATCTTAGTTAGTCGGCTGAGCCAGCAGTATGATTTAGTTCACCTGCAAACTACTGCTTTCACTTCCTTGATGCTCCTAACACCTGAAATCTCTGAATGAACGCATCTTAGTATCGAACTAAACATGCCTCGTTTCTTCTGATAGCGTTTTATAAACGCTTTAACGACTTAAAACACCACATATCTTGTAGTAGAAAGTAGTCAGGAGAAGATGGAGCAAATCTGGCTGTGAATTTTGTGTTAC
>JAQGAC010000050.1:0-63996 GCA_034696585.1 Isotomurus maculatus | reverse complement strand
AATTCGGGTTTTTTAATTTTCAAAAATTCGGTTTTTAACTGAAGGTGCCAGTTTTAGTGTAGTTAGGTGTAAGACCACCTACTGCATACGGTGAAACAAACTCGGGGTCGTTAGCGTCAATAGAAACCGAAAAAACCCGAAAAAACCGAATTCGGGTTTTTCTCACCATGGGGTGTATTGAGATAGGATTTTTTGGTCCTAGTCCGGGCTTTAGGGTGTCTGTCATCGATTAAAACCAACAAAACCGAATTTTGAGATGTCGAACTTTTTGGTGTGGACGCTTCTTATATAGGTACTCCTTTACAACACGTAGAGGAGCTCAGTGACTTGAGATGAACTTCGGTGATAAACGCACATTTATTTTCAAGGGCAATTTATGCGCTTCTCTGCGTACAACAACAAACACGCACAATGAACTTAAGGAAAGGAATAGTGATAAACTGCTTAAGTTTTGCTCTACTCTCTCAGACAGGGAGTCTGTTAAAGCAATGTGCATAAATTAAGGAAGGCAGAGAGAGTCGAGAGAGAGACTAAGAGAGTAAGGATGTTTGTTTATGCATCGGATCGCATCATAACTCAAGACACTTGACAGTGAGAGAGCTTAATACCTCCGAAGTGATGGATTGAGGTGACGTGCAGGACGTGCGAATGTTCGTCTAATCTGGCTTTTGATTTAAGGACGAGTGGTGCTAATAAACTTTCCCGAACATCTTTCTTGAATACCATTTCCCTTTTCCTCCTATACTCATCATCTATAGACTATATACCCTTGTCTATAGAAAACATAATATTAAGTTCCTTCTGCTTCTCAAAGAATTAATAGGGGAATTTCCTCCTTATAATATTGCATCATCATATTATAGCCATGCAACCTCCTTTGATATTCTTCGTAGGGTTTCCACTTCACTAAAACTTTCTCTCTGACTGCCTAGCTCACATTTTATTATTGGGTGTGGAATTTCCTTTTCGATGGGACTTACTACACAGAAGGGATTACATCGGAGAAGAAGAAGAAGGAAAAGAAATGCAATAAAAATTCAAAGCCTCGTTACAACCTCACTAATATCATTAACTTTCTCCATCAGAACAGGAGGAATGAGAATCCTTTAGAAGTAAAGCTCATTCAACATTTCCAGATTGTTATCCCCACCACCACCCAAAGGAGGATTACCCGATCAACCCAACTTTGCATATTTACTCAAATAGAAGTTGCGTCACTCTCTGCAAATGCAAATCCAAGTGAAAGGGTTTTCTGAAAGTATTCTACTTCGTTCTCTTCGACGACTTCGACCTTCTTCTGTCACTCGGCCGTCTTTTCTCTAATTTACTAACAGTCATCGTGTCATCCAGTTCCATTTTCAAAAAACAGATTAATAATCGTCGATGTCGGAAACCAAGTGTCGTGCTACAAAAGGGACTGTGCAACTGCTGACGCCATGTCGCATTATGACTATAAATATCTAAACATGTTGTTGAATTCGCTGGTCCCATTATGTCTTCACAAATTGATAGAAATTTGACATACCTGTCTGCTTATTACCCTAGTCTAAGGATTCCGATGAAGACAACAATTTTTACTTTAATCTAAACCTACACACCAATTTTCATTCTACTTCAGTCTCCTTGAAACCGATACTGGCTGACAGTATTTTTCACGCGTATCATAGACAATTCAATAAACCTTAGGATAACTTTTGAAACGTATCTACGAAGGACAAAATTTCACAACAGAAGTATAAATAACTGACTAAACTTCCCATTCCAAAAGAACAAGAGGTTTTCGCAGTTCAATTCATTCGAAAATTACACAAAACTAAAAAAGGCTCTAGAGCAGTAAACAAAGTTTCCTCGTTCTCATTAAGTATTCAAAGAAAGACATAGACAAGAATTGACGTAGTGAAATACCTCGGCACTTCCATGTGAAATAGCAATTCCTTTCATCACTACACAGACTCTCCACTCCCTGCGTAGATATCCTTCTGCCCTACATACGAATTTCTCCAAGAGGAATTCAATTTCGTCCTTTCTGTCACTTCGAAACTTGTTCGATTGGTCTCCGCGTGTGTACCATGCAAACTCTGATTCTTCTTTCTCTCCCTCAGTTCCCAAAACAATGTAATTTCTCCACCTACTTTCGCCTTCCTCAGAGCAAACCCATTTTTCAGCTATTTCAATCATGCAAAAATCCACACCCTGTAGAGAAACTCCTACAAGCACACGATTCCTATGGGGCATTCCACAACCAACTACAGATCTCTTTCACAAGCCAAACATTTCCGATGCTCTGTTGTTCGATACACAAAAGGACCTCATGTCCCAAGAATACCGAAAGAAAGCATTCTACCGTTCGGGAGTGGAGTAATTCTCATTACTTTCGCATCCCGAATTCATCGCTCAAAGCAAAAGTCAAATAACACTTTCATTCTTCCACATCTCCTTGTATGTATCGCCACGTCTTTTTAACAGTCACCCAACTCTCGACTACAGTCACAGTCAACGTTGAATTCTTCTTGAATGCTTTTTTATTTGCATCTCAGATCGACTCTCATGATCGTTCCTTTTCCACGAATGTTCTTTATGTATGCTCACTTTAATAAATACCCAAAAGAAGTAAATATCTGAATGTACCTACTTACGACTACATAACAACTCTCTCACTGAACACACAAGCGTATCAATAAGTTATGCCATAAGGTATCACAGATTAAATGTCTAACTCGCGTGTTGTTTGTCTTTCGGGTTTGACTTACGACGTTATGACGGTAACAGACCTAAAATTTCAATTTTAAATGTGACTTCTAGCAAGACATATCGTTTTGGAACTGGGGGAGAAAACCTCTACGATTGGAAGACATAGGGACACCAAAGCTCATGCTGCTCAACTCTCTCTCAGTCAATAACTGAGGCAATAAAGACGGATAAGAGATATTACTTTGAAGAAATAAGAATGTCGAGATGAAAGAAGAATGTTCCAAAATCCTGAATGCTTTTCCATACTTCCGACGGAGTTTTTCGAAAGACACGAAACTCAGGATTGTCAGGATGATGTGACATTTATCTGAATTCATGCACACTTTGCCAACGCTAAAGAACACATGAGGAAAAATTTTAAAGCAGAGAGACCGAGTGAAGGCTCACTGTGTCACGTCAAATTTTTTCGCTCGCATAATTCTTCCTTTTTTCTGAAACTCTACATGAACTTTACTTTATAAAGCTACAAAACTATAAAAACAAGAATAAATTACCTTAGAAAAACATTGCTGAGATTTTTTATATACACCTACAGCTTTATACTCTCAAAATTTTTTTATATTTCAAATGACATAATCTTACTAACCTTGGCGTAATTGGAGCCATCAGAATTCGACAACCAACGACAACAACAACTACAAACCTTATAAGATTGCTAGACATAAATGGAGTTGAGTGTTGAATAGACATAATCGAGAGAAAACAAGGAAACCATGAAAGTAGTTATGATTATGTAACCAAAATGAAACGTTTACTCAACGTTCATTGGAACGAAATTCCGATGCAAGATGAAGTGGAGCTTGTTTATCGTAACCTGAGAACAGAGATAACGCAATTAATTTTTATGCGTGGAAAACCGTGCTGTTGGAAGAAATTATATCTCATCGTACATGACCACAGTGAGCTGAAGAAGTGGGAGGGAAAGGAAGCTGGCTTTGCTTGTCCGTTGGCAAGTATTTAATTGTTGTTTCGAGATAATATTTGAGATGTAATGATGAGTGTACTTGTACAATGAAAATAATACATGAAAATATGATTTGTGGAATTAATGTAATCTAAATTCATTCTATATTTTTTGCTCGATTTTAAGTTCAATGTTACTTGAATTTTCTTTTTAACAATGCTTTTGCATCAATTCTATGCATGTTGTGATTCAAAATTTTGAAATGTATTTGATGAATCGAGGAGATGATGAGTAATGATAATTATGTAGGTCAGATAGATTTTGCATAAAGGAATGTATGATTATTACTCGGGAAGATTAATACAACGATCCCTAAGCAAATAGCTTATCCCATGAAGTAATCAAGAAAGATATAAATCCTAACAATACACACTGTTCTCTCTTGTATTTACCAAGGGCACTTGGCACTCTAGTTGTTTAGCTTGTGAGCTAATAATCGATGTTTTTTAAGCGTAAACAGAATCTATCCGTTCGAATTTTAAAAAACCCACGCCAAGCAGTTCTAGAAAGCCCAGATAATTACAGGTTTACACCGGGATCTACGTTGCTTTAGAACTAATTACCTGTTATACTTACCAACGCATAAAAAATATGTTTGGGAGTACTAGACCGCTTTTTCTAAATGATTACAAATTTTCAGGTTCTTTCGTCTGTAGATTCTTGAAATGAATCGCAAACAGCAGGATGGACAGTCACCACAGTGAATCGGACGTCACGTATGGCTCTATAAGCCCAAAATTACCTGGGCTAAAAACCGATCTAAAAGTGAGGATGAGGTAGCTATTCATACAACACACAAGTATAATATCGTTGCACATACAGCAAATAAGGAGCAAAAGGAAAGGTAAGAATTCGTGCATGTAAAATACAAGAAGTTCCCCCTGGACTTTATGTACTTTTAGTTAGCTATTAATTATTACAAACAATTCAATGCACGACATCCTCGTCTGATATTTGTTCTGGAAAATGCAACCCTGATCAAACGAAGCGACAGTTCCTACAAGAAGGAACTGACGGTTGCAATAATGATTAACTAAAGAAAGACGTAATTTACAATGTTATTTTAGTAAATAAAACATACTTACTCTATTCCTATGCTATAAATTTATACTTGATGCACATGAATGTGTATCAAGTATAAATAATTTGTTAAAGCTATCATGTAAAGTAAAGAATCTGACAAATCATGTAAACAGTAGACTGTACAGAATTAGAAATCGATTAGCAAGCGCAATTGTAGTTCAATCTATAGGAATACAAATAGACGTGCATTACATTTACTACACACTGAACTGTGTCCAGTGCAAACCAACATTCACTAAAGAAGACGAAGCATTATCATTTTACACGTACATCTGAGTACAGCTAAATTGTTTGGAGTAATTTGATTGAAAATAATCAACTGAAAGCATAGTTCTAAACAATTTAAACATAAATCCATCAGAACGTTTCTTAGTAATTTTATCATGATTATTAATACAAGAAACGACTCATTACGACACCGTAGGACGCCCAAGATCACCGAAAACTCGCAGAAAAATTTAGAGACATGGCAGACAAACACAATAGTTCGTGCCGTGAAAAAAATGAAGATAGCTGGAATTCGACAGGCTTTTAAATCGGGGATAGATTGGACTGAAAGGTAAAAACTTTTTTAAACTCAAGAATGTAGTGGTGGTAAAAACCATACAATATATATGACATATTCAAGTTTGCATGTATTTAAGGAGAAACCGACATTTAGAATTTGCTACCAATTAATTACACAATTTAGTATCAACGACAATACAAATAAGTATATTACACCTAAAAACTAACAAACATTGTCCTCCTAATAATGTCGTTAGGTTTGTTATATTACCCTCTAAAAAATTAATACTGCAGTCGAAAGTATGCTCTTAAGTAATTTTCTGAATTGTTTTGTTCATAGTCTTCATAGCAAAAACCAAGGTTGCTCTAAACAAGTCGTAAATTGATATTAATATACCAGTTTAAATATGCTTTACAATCTGTATTATTTATCGAAACCCCATAATCGTAATCAAAACTTAGGAAATTATTATCTTTAATTTAAACACAAGATTATTTCTAGCACCTTTCCCCAAGCCCCACAAACTACAGTAGATTAGAGTAAGTAAATTTTACTTTTGTATCGCCAGTATCGCGGAACTATTACAGAAACAGCAAACGCATCAAGTAATATAGCAAATCAGTACTTCAGATAATGCATATCTGAAACGCTACGTGAATGTCCAACTATTTTCAAGCGCCAGATTCTAAATTATCTTGCCCTTCATTCTGGGTACTTGGAGTTTCCAGATCTAAGTAGAAAGTTGTATTTTAGCACTTATTACGATAAATTATAATGTTAGTGTTTACCTGTTATATTGACACAGAACCGGGTATGAGGCAGAACTATTTTCTTGAAAGAATACGTTTGTGCAAGCTTCTGATTTAACACCATGCACTTAGTGCCAGGTTTACAAAGCATGCTCAAATAAGGTTGTTTTCGAAAGGTTCGACAGTAGTAAATTTGGTTATCAGTGCAAGTGGTTTGGTGCACTTTTTGCTTCGCTTTTTGGTTCATTTCAGTCATTTCATATCCACAATATTCGCTGTTTGCTTCGACTCCATAAGGGCACATGCAATTTGGGTCATCAACCGAGTTAGTAAACTGTGAGAAAGCAAGTAGCATGCAACAGAGGATACCCAAGTTCTTGAACGTTGTCTCAAAAGACGGTTTGAACATGCTAGAATTAAATTAGAGAAACTTTAATTGAGGTTTTTTCGTCATATCATACGCTTGCTCACGTTAAAAATTATTATAATGCAAAAAGCCATACCTCACCCCTTCGGAGGCAATTTTAGGGCAAATTGGTCTATAATACATGCTGTTTCATATCAGCGACTTTCAAAAGCAATAAGGGTAAGGCTTTTTCATTGCGAAAATCTTTTGTTTGGAAAAGTAACTACCCGAATTAAATTGTGGTACTGTTTCCTATACGTGAGGCAGTAAAGATAACAAATACAAATTTACCTACGGTTTTACTTACGCTATTTTCGTTTGTAACAGGTTGTGGTGGATAGGAGTCTTCTTTCTATGCCTTGGATTTACAGCGTTCTTCACAGTACGGACTATCAATGAGTATGCAGAGAACCCAATACTTTACACATTCCACGACGATGAACCAACATATGAAGTTCCCTTCCCTGGTACCACAATCTCAGGAACAATGATATTCAAGAACAACACAATACAAGATGCTATAAAGTAAATGAAAATTATGAACCATTATATTGTATTCGACAAGGTTAATTGACGCTTAAAACCTTGTCTCAGGCTGCAAAAGTCAGCACAGCGCTATCAACATGACGACTTTGAACATGAAGGGAAAACTTGGACCCATCAATTAGTGGACATATTAATTTTTACGATTGATCATTTGTGCGAATTGGTGCAGAGTTTTACGGCTCTGAATGGAATTAAAGATGAAGGAAATGCAGGAACAATGAACATCCGAGATGACCCCGATTGGGCTTATTTAAAAAATGTTACAGTTTGGGATAATATGGAAGATCGCGGAATTCGAGATAACGTAGTTCCCTACCTTAAAACGGTACAAGTCAGACAAATTTAGAATTTCTCAACTCATTATGTCTAAAAATAAATTTTCAACTGTACTAGAGAACACTAGATTGCAAAAAAATTCTAATTGCTTGTTCCTGGGAAGGATCCAGGGAAAATTGTACCGATCTATTTGTTCCGATCCAGACGGACGTAGGAAGTGGATGCTCGTTCAACCGAATCCCTGAGGAATTACTAACAAAGTAAGCAGTTGTCTATAATAGATAGTATTCTAGTAATTAGTAAAAAAAATTCCCATAACATTACGTTGTCTGACACGATTATTTTCGATTTCAAGCATAAGGCTTCAGAAGCAGAATACCGTGTTTCACGTTATAGGTCCCCATGGGGTAGTATTGTTTCGAGGGCCTCTCAGACATAGGTTATTATTCCGGGGATGGGGCATTATAGAGGGTGGGCGCTTTTTCTTTTCATTCAAACTTACTGCTTACCCACACAATTTTATTCCTGTATCTTATTCCAAATGAACAACAGCCAACATATCTATCAAAAACTTATCATCGTCTATGAAGTATTCTGCATCCTCAAATGTGCATTTCAAACACTCTCGCATTGAACCTACTTCTGTTGTAGACTTCAAACACATTTTCGGTCACAATTGTATCTATTTTTTATCGGAACAATTTGAACGCTTTGCAATAAAGATAGCTCTATGTGAGTTGTCAGAAGTTTTAACTTGCTTCTCCACTGTGGAAAATTCAAGTGAAGTAAACCATAAGCGTTCAGTAAGATACAGTTGTGCACTTGGGCAAACGGAATAAGGAAGTTAGATCATACCTAACATGTAGAAATGCTTATCAGTAACGATTGTGCAGGAAAAGATTAAAACCCCATGGGGACCTATAACGGGGGGTACCTATTGTTACTAACTGGCCTGGAGGGATGGGGTACTAAAACCTTTAACAGGAAACACGGTACTACAATTGTATGTAATTGAGTGTGGCTGTAAAAAATATCCCTCTGATAGGCAAAGAGGCCTTATGTCACTTTTTAATCAACATAATCACGCCGACGACGAGATCCAAGCGTGGGAAAAGTATACCAAGGAAAGTTTGGATTCAGTCATATCCGTCAAAGGAATAGAGGACTTCTTTGGTAAGATACGTCCTCGGGCTCAACGAAATGCTGGAAAGCTTCGTGGGTTGTCGTTTATGGTAAAATTTGACGAAGAATTCGAAGCCATGTCTTGTCCCATTGTTGACTCCAACGGCTACTTGGTAATATTTTTATAAATAATTATCTTTGCTGGGTTGGAATCAATCGCTCGAGATTTTCTTTTGTTGTATTCATAAAATTAAAAATCCTCAGCTAGGGATACATTCTCCGTTCGAGGAACCTCAGATGATGAAAATTGGTGTAGCGATTCCCCCCAGGCATGAAATTTTTGTGACGGTCAAAGCTGCTCTTACCATCTCTGACAAAGGAATTAAATCTCTTCATATTGTAAGTAGTGTACAAAACGAGCCATAATAGAAGATTCTTGGTAAATGTTAAAGATTCTGAAATGCAAATAATTTGCAGAGCAAGCGAAAATGTTACTTTCAAGAAGAAAACCCTCTCCAAAATTTTAAGGTTTACACAGTTGGTAATTGCCATCAGGAGTGTTTAGGAAGAACAATCAAAGAGAAGTGCAACTGCACTTTGTTGACTCGCAGTGGTGACAAATATTATTTGCATATTCAATGTTACAAATTAATAATTCTACCAGTATTATGCAAGATTAATTACGGTTGAAGGTTTTGTAATTTCCATGTCGTTCATAGTTGGAAAAAAGGAGAAATTATGTGGGCCGATGGAGCAGTACTGCGTTGAGGAAGCAACAGGTGATAACCACCCTTGTTTTTAATTTACAAGGTTTAAATACTATATACGAATGAAAAATATCGAAAATAAGATGACCTGGAGAAAGGAAGATATGACAACCTATGTAATAAGCCCGTATGCTACCCATCTTGCAACGATGTGAAGTATGATGCAGATGCGTCGTATCTTCCCTACAGCAAGAATGAAATGTTTTACAGTGAAAGATTAAGATTAAAGTAATGATTATTATCTTTTGTCCAATACTTTTTCACGTTACACATTCTGTTTTAAACTTAATTGGCTGTTTGATTGTATTAGAAAAAAGACAGTAACGTCAATCACTCATGTGGCTTTTCCTTCAAATTCTGTGTCAACTAGACAAAGAAAACTGCAATTTGGGTTTTCAATTATTGTGGGTATGCGTAGCACCAAAATTATACAAATTAACGTAGATAAATCTTGATTTCGTATTTTCATGGCTTAAATTTCATTTTGCAGGAGCTCTTGGAGGACTGTGGGGAATGACGCTTGAGTTCACTGTCTACACATTTTTTAATATCCTCGCTGGAATTGGAGTTCTGATTTTTTCAAATTGTCATTGGATGAAAGTTGAAGATGAGGAAGAAAATGAAAATTTTCCTCACGATGAAGAAGCGCCCCAAGAAAGGTTCACTGGAAACGACGAAGAAAATGAAAGTGGTCAAAATCGTGTGCAATGCATTTTAACTATAGAAAATGAAACGGACGACCGAGAACCTAGTCAACCTGGTGACGAAGAAACATCTGGAAACTGTTCCACCGGAAATTATGAAAACACAGTTGGCCAAGACGTTTTCTCTGAAGAGATAATCAATGAGAATCAAAATAACTTTTCTTCGTTACCATCCGTTGTTTTGTTTTTTTCAAACTGTCAGTGGATGAAAGTTGAAGATGAAGAGAATGAAAATATACCTGGCGATGAAGAAGCGCCCCAAGAAAGATTCACTGGAAACGACGAAGAAAGCGAAAGTGGACAAAATTTAGGGCAATGCATTTTAACTATAGAAAATGAAACGGACGCCGGAGAACCTAGTCATCCTGGTGACAAAGAAACACCTGGACAAAGTTCCACCGGAATTTTCTCTGACGAGTTAATCAATGAGAATCAAAGTAACTTGGTAGAAGAATTCTCTTCGTTACCCTCAGTCGTTCGGTTTTTTTCAAACTGTCAGTGGATGAAAGTTGAAAATTTGGAAGAGAATGAAAATATACCTGGCGATGAAGAAGCCCCCAAAGAAAGGTTCACTGGAAACTACGCAGCAATCGAAAGTGGACAAAATCGTTTTAAATGCAGCTTTAGTGTAGAAAATGAAACGGACGGCCGAGAATCTAGTGTACAAAAAGCTGAAGAAACAACCAGACAAAGTTCCACGAGAAATCAAGAAAACAACACAGTTGACCAAGAACCTTTTTTGCCTGAGGCGACAACCAATAAGAATAACAATGTCTTGGCGCAGGGATTTTCATCCTTATCAGTCGTCGATGGAAGCTCGTCAACGGAGTCAAATACTACAAATAGCAATGTTAATAATGATGGAGTTAACCTGCAACCTGAAGAAGAAGTACCTTCAACAAGCGATACAACAGAAACCACTGATGAAAATCATGAACTCAAAAATGAATCGGAATCTCTATGTTGAGATCCGATTGGTTGGGACCAGTTACTGAATGAGATCTTTGAACTAGTTGAGCTTTAAGTATAACTTTTAAACACGATTGATTAAGGTTGCAATACTGAAGTCGAATGGTGAATTCTAGTCTCTCGATAGTAAAAAATGAATGAGTTATTTATGCATGCATGTAGATTTAAATGGAATGGATAGAGCTAAAAGATGCTAAGATTTAAGATCTGAAATATGTTTTATCTTTTCTCTACCCGCAAGTTTCCTAGTTTTTCACCCGCCATCCCACAATTTCAAAAAATGTTTCAAATTCAATGTTTCTAAAATATAATAGAATCTTAATTAAAATTAGAATAAAAACCCGAACTGTATTCGAGTTACAACGATGCTCGCATAAGTTAGTTGAACTAAAGTTTAACACCTTTCTCAATTCTGCACTTGCTAGTTTAGTGTTTACACTATTGTAGTCTATAATATCAATAAATATAAAATAAATCCAATGGTAAAAAAAGTATAAAATATTCTAGTGCAATAAACTCTTAGTTGTTAAGATGTTTTTTGCCTGCAAAATTAAAAGGAAGTTCATTTACCCAGAAAAAAATTCATTTTTATCTGGAAGAAGCCTCATGAGAAGGATGTCAAATACACATCTACTCTAAAAAAATATTTATTATTCCAAATGACATAATCTCGCTAATCTTGGCGTAATTGGGGCCATCAGAATTCGACAGCGAATTAAATGGAAATTCTAAAATATGAGGAACTTAGCTGCAAACCTCGTTAAAGTTTTATAAATCAACACCCGTGGAAAAGCCGGAAGCTGCATCTGATGGGCAACTTTATTCAACCTGCTTCCGTAATGGTATAATGTCATCACGTATCATCAAATATCTTTGATTTCTAACAAGCCAAATTTCTTCAACTTCAAGTTTTACAAAAGCGCCTCATAATTTCAAAGTTGATTAAAAACCTTGACCTACTTCATTGCCTTCGAAGCAGACACATCAATTATGTAAAATATTGTCACTCAAAGAGCGACATCGTTGATTTTGATGGGCTCATGAAATGAATTCAAAATTCAATACATCCGCAATCAAACTCAAAAAGCGATTAGTTCAAATCAAAAACAAGTACAGGAGAGTATTAGACAGTTATCGATTTTATTGTGAGTGAAACGGAAACCCCATTCTGAAAATGGGATACTTTAAAAGGTCACAATGAAGTCAGGCAAAAATTAAGAAACGTAAACTGTCCATGGGACCAGAATCATTCATTCCATTAAACGCTGTACGATGTATTCCTCTACACGCTCATTCAATTAGAGTCAAGAGTTAAAATATGATGAAGTTCTTTACTTCATTCTCCAATTATCCTTAATTCTAGAAAAACGGTTTAGCCGATAAAAACTGAAAATACTCCACAGAATAATAGTCCAGTCCCGCACTCCCACAACCCATAATCAAGCCTTCAAGGGCCTTTCTATTGTTCTATATTACGAATCCTATTTATTGCATCAAACTAATAATGCTAAGCAATTAAGCCTGCCTGTGTTCCTAGAAATACTTTGAAGTGCGCTATCTCATTTTGTCTTTCTTAGAAATCATTTCACCGAGGGCAAGGACGAATGTCATACTTCGTTACGCCAGGGCTAACTCTAGAATAGCTCTTAGAAAAATACCTACACGCGTCTAATTCAGACGTCAAACACGGCACACGTGGAGATTTCCAAGTCTCCATCTCATATTTTAGTTTCTAAACAAACACTTCCCTTGTGTCTTAACGCCTCTCTGCCTTCTGAACACTTTTTATGACAATTCTTCTATTCTCTCATTGTTAACTGCAAAGCTGCTCCAGAATTGACACAGTACGACCAAACGCTTATGAATACTCTCCAGGAGTCTCACACACATTTGTTAGTCTCGTCTTGTGAGATATTTATGCAGCAACCAAGAATATATATATTTCATCACTCGGGCTCTTTAAAATCGGAAATCTGTGTGTGGAAAAGGAAGGAGGTAGATTCACAAAAACCCAGGGTAGCTTTGCAGTCATGTGAAAAAACTCGAATGGATAACAGCACGTCCCATCCTTCGGAGCAAGAAGAATAGCTCACCATGCATCACACTCCTTCTTCTCAGGAAGTCACTAAATTGTGCATATAAATATACTCGTCTCCACTTCACCCACGCGCTCGAATACTCAGTCACTATCATCAACAACACAAAGCAGAAGCTCCTCCGGAATCAGTTCGAAAAAGAGAAAGTCAAAAATATAAGAGTTACGAGAACTACACTCATCTCCACAGTCTTTGTAACATTGTAACTTTATATAAATCCCCGTGATTTACTCTCCACCATTTCCACCAGATGAAACCAGAGCTCAGGAAACTCACCACTTCACCTTAAATTCCTCATAAGCACCTTCCTTCTCCCGAATCTCCATCGACACTCCACCCAATAAAAAGACTCCCAATAAAAGAAACTGGAGCAAAAAGAAAGGCGATACAACAAAAACCTCCCAAGTTTCTCTAAGAATCCGTTAAATGAGTTTATTTCTTTTGGGTCCATGTTCTTGTCATCGTATCTCTTGTGAAGAGGAGAGAGAAGGACTTACAAACCAATAAGTATGTTGTGCGTATATCTCTCCGTCTTTCTCTCTCCTTTCTCATATTAACATAAACAAACAGCCCCTGAAAAAAGGAAAGCAGTGGGCTGCGTATAGAGCAAAGTGTTTCGCCTGCTTAAAAGATTTAAACAAGCAATTCTCATTTCCTGCGAGTAGTTTGGAAGGCAAATAAACCTGAGGAGGAGGATGAGACTTTGAGTGAGTGATAGGATTGAGTCTGTGCCAAAAACGCTCTTATTGCTGATAAACCACTGATATAATTAGTTACGCAAAGTTGTTTGAACTTGTTCTCTGTTAAGAGCCTCGAGATGTGTGCAGGACTCTGCAATCACATTCTCATCCTGCGTGTTATTCCTATTTACTCCCTCTGCCTTCCTGTGCTAAGTTGCTAAGGGTTCCGTTCCTTTATATTTGTTTATTCCAATACTCTCTAACTTTATGTTTGTACTTGTACACACACAACTTCCTCCTTCTCAGTCTTTCCCTCCCGTATACTTTGATTATTCCTTTTGATACCAAAACTTTTCCCGTAAACATGCACACACACACAAACACACCAACAGACAAGAGTTAACTCTCGTGGTCTTATCCTCTTTCGCTTACTAAAACTGTCAACCTCTCAGGAGACATTCCTCTTGCTCGTTTCTTTTTCCGGTTTCCGTTAACAAGACAGTTTCCTTGTATCGTTCGCATTGTCAAAAAGTCTCTCTGTGAATGAATGGCGAGTTACAGAATTGCAGTTTGACCAACTTTCATTTCCTCCCTCAACGGAGAGACCAAACCAACGGAGAGAGACCAAACCAACGGAGAGAGAGAGTAAGCAACGAAGCACAGTCTACTTATAAAAGCCCAGGTTGCCTTACAATGTGAGACTTCCTTACGAGCTCCATTTAAAACCTCTCTTCCGTTCCATACGCTGCTTTCTTGACGTGTGAGAAACTTCTCGTACACACGAATAAGTATTGACTACCCCAAAGCATTAATTACACTTACCTATGAGGAGAGAGACAGGAAGGAAAAAGCTCTTAATCCCATTTATTCAAACAATTATTATTCCTTCTAGCCTTACGCAACTACCTACACTGCCTTCCACAGCCCCAATTTATTTCTTGCCCCAAATTCCAACCCGTAAATAATGCAAACCCAGTCCTGCTTTACTTCCACTCGTATTCATTGGTTCCACTCCCATACAATAAAAATCTCCACGGTTTTTCCCCCAATTTCCACGGGAAGAAAGAGTTACACGACACTTGGAAAAATTTGACTTCCACTGGTAGGTAAAATGGTCATAAAATTCAAATATGCTATCAAAGATCACAAGCCTAGAGAGTTTGGAAGAAATATCGCCAATAAACCAGCGTTCAGTTGGCAGGCACAAAAGTCTTCTTCACAAGAATTCTAACATGAGGGTTTGTAGGTTCGTAAGAAGAACATGTGTGTGTGTGTATCTTGAAAGAAGTTTCTGGCTCATTATCAGAAAGACAGAAGAGGATGACTACATGGAGCGTGAGATTGTTCCGAACTCCCTCATCTTTCTCCTCCAACTCTAAGTGATGGAAAGATTACTACACAATCTTCTTGTGACTCCTGTCGTCCTGTCCCCAATAGATTTACCGATGAGAAGTGGCGTGGGAGTTGGATTAGTGACGTGAAACGTACTACGCTTGAACTTAAGTGTAGTTAGAATTGTTAGTAGTTAGTTAAAATTAAAACGAGAGTTCCAGCCTCTCTCAACAAGCATTTAGAAGGCTACTTAGCATACATTAGATAAATCTCTTTGTGTGTAGACCTATAAATACTAAGGTTGATGGAAAAACACAGTGTCTCCGTTTGTTGCGCGATGCTCGACCGTTTTATTCAAGAGATTTCCTGGCTACGTGCCCGTACGAAATTTATATCAACGATGTATTGTGACTTGCTGCTTCCTCTGGGTGTCATACATTTCCCTGATAGCTCACAAAACCAACCTCCCTCCATCTCCACACTACACACATTCTTTCCTACACCCAAAATCACCACCGTCCTCCCCGAATCTCACGATTATCCACAATCATATTGACTATCGATTTCCCCATTTTGACCTGATTTTGTCCCCCTAAAGAATTCATAAGACACTCCTACTCAAAACTTTCATTAAGAAAAACAAACTCAATTCACCCGCAAGCAATCAAACTGTAATAAAGTTCAAAAAACTAATTCTTGGAAGTTAATTAACAACAAGGAACATAATTTCCTTTGAGTATTTATTTCTCTCGAAAAACAATTTCCTATATGAGAGCGTAGGAGTGTAACCCCAATGTATTATTGTATTCTCAAGTTCAGATAAAAAACACAAGTCTATAGGCATTTTATAGACTTTATAGGGAAAGTCGTTTATCGCCAGTAATTATTTTACTATAAGGGAGAGCCCACAGCAATATAAGTTTATCCCCTCGTGTCATAATTTCTCAATTCTAGTTCTCCTACTTTGTCTCCGACTCTTATTTTTTTCGAAAAGTAGGACGATTTCATATGACTTTCCTTACGTCTCTATTACATATCGTAGAGAAAGTAGAAATTGCCTTTTTCCTCGTAGCCACAGGCTTTGTCCCATGGAGTAACACACAAGGACAGCCATATAGATTGGTGTAGCCTTATATGGCTTACATGGTTCTATCTCTGTATATCTGTTGTGTGCAATATGATACAGAAATAAAGTCCGAACGATGACGATGAGGAAAGCTGTGGAAGAAAGGAGAGGATTTATCGTGCAATATTAAAGAAAGTAAATAAGAAGAGAGACGTCTATAGGAAGGCACAGAAATCGTAGGGACATAAGCCCAAGACGAATGGTAGGAATATCCCAAAATCTCAATATTTCCTTTTTAAAAACGAAGAAAAGCCAGCATAAATCTCGTGGAAAGGGAAACATGGATAGTAGAGCTCTTCTTCTTTTTTCTTCTGTGTGTTGTTGTGTGTGTGTGTCTTTCTTTTTCATCCATTTCCTTGT
Organism: Isotomurus maculatus; assembly: GCA_034696585.1. NCBI lineage: Eukaryota > Metazoa > Arthropoda > Collembola > Entomobryomorpha > Isotomidae > Isotomurus > Isotomurus maculatus. Next base: position 47,557 of record JAQGAC010000050.1, on the reverse strand, counting down.
GTATCAAAAGGAGAGAGAGGAAGGCTGTCCAAAAAATGATACTTTTCCTGGTCTTTTAGCCCAGCTTTCTCCTATAAGTAAAGATCATCATGTTTCCATTAACATGCATTACACATGCAGGGAAACCTTCAACCACATTGTTGTCCTCGGAGGTGCTGGGAGAATAGAGAAAGGAAGGATGTTATGATGTCCTGAAGAATTTGTACAAAGAATAACTAAACAACTAAACCCACACACATCCTACGTAACTATAAGTAAGTACGTAAGTATGCACAAGTTTTCTATTTTCTTCCTCTCTCACTTCCTTCCCGTCTACATTACACAGCGCAATAGATCTATAGACCTGAAGTTTATTGTGTATAGACTTATAGACCATTTTATGACAAGAAAAGTAAGTTGTATGCGTACACAAGGATTTCAGAAATTCATAAAGGAGCTTTCTTATTGCAGCCGCGCGTCTTTACTTCGGTGTATGAACTTCATGCACTGATAAATTAGTGACAACTTAAGCACACGCATAAATCGTCCATTTCAAGAGCTCATGGAATGACAACAGAATCTCAAAATAAGTTTTCCGCCTCACAATCTCTCTCTCTCTCCTTCCTTTCATATATCGTACAGCTATGAATAATGATACTCGTATTTATCATCGATATGAATAGAATTCGTTTAATTAAACATTTCACTTTGTACCCTTTGATACTTTTTTGCCAGTACTTACAAAGCTAGTGTAATGTCATCACATATTAAATGCAAGCTTACACGTGAATCCCTGAACTGAATATTTGGTAATCCGCTTCCTCATTACGTCAAGCGAATTCCAGTCCACGAACTGCATTACACACACATCCCACATCCTCGTCTTCCATTTATCAAGCAAACACAGAAAAGGTGAAGGTGGACAGGTGCAGTAAGTGGGTGAAAGTAAGCCAAACTCGTAGGCAGTTTCACAATGATGCATTCTCTTTCCACTTGAGGTTTCCTCGTGAGAGTTTGACACACTCTTCTCTCTAATATAACTTCACGTGTGTCCTCCAATGATGCACTGCGGTATGTTATAATGATATCAAGTTAACATGAAACACAATTGTTTGCTTTCCACGTGGAGCTACAAAATCCTTCTACAAAATCATTGCAAACTCCAGACTTTCTTCATCTCAAAGGAATCTCCACAAAAAACCGCAATAAAATAAACAGTCTCATTTTACGTTTCTTCAAAATGAAAATAACCAGACCAGAAACCAAACCCAACCGGATGATTATTGTGAGAAGAGTTTCTGAAAAAATGTATCACGGAAACTACCTCATCGTTTTTATTTCTATAAAAAACAATATTAATGCTCTATCAAACTTGGAAGGTTGTGTGTGATCGTCTGTGATTTCATGGGATCCACGTAGCACGCGAATTTGATATCTGATTTCATCTCTCCATGTCTGCTGTGTTTTGTGTTGCGAATCATATTAGGTCCATCGATTGAGAACATTTTTCGTGGGAACCAAGTCTCGTCTTTCCATCCAAGGAAAATGAAATTGTGGGTTTGAACGGATAGAAATAAGAGATCACCGGATAAGCCCTACATTACAATCTCGAAGGAATTGTTGTGTGTACCGCTGTGTGCTTTACTTGCAGCAGCCGTAAGGAAAGAAAGCATTGACGAGAGTGCGGAATGGCTATACACGAGACTCCTTAGTGTACAATATTCTTTGTTGATTGCATTGTGGATACGTAGGAAGAGAGGCAGAGAGGCACAGTCTGCAAAATATGGTCTCTTCCTTCTCCCCATAATAGATTAGAGTGCAACCAGCCAACTAACTTTATCCAGTTGGCCTACATTCAACAACTTCTAAGACTCTCACAACAGTTTCTCTTCTTTCATCTCCACAATTTGCTCCCCTTGAATCTCAATTGTCTTATCAGTGTGCCCTCACGGACGTCCCTCCAGCACAGCCTCATTCATCCCGAGGGGCGTCCATTCATAACTAAGCTCCTTTCCCTACTTTCACTCCAACAGCCCCACTCATTTTTCTTTCCCTCCAGTTCAGATTAACTCTCAAGATAACACAGAGGTAAAGCAATAAGTCATCAATTAGGTATGCATGAAAGTACATTAGTGGTTCTGCGGCTTACATTTTATTTCTATGCTTAAATACTTCCACCTACTTATTTGTGTAGCCTTGTAAAAGATATCAAGTAGCTTTATTAAGCAACCTTACATTCTTTGAAGTGATACGGACTTGACACTGTTTTCCGAGTATTTCACAAGGCTTACGTGACAAAAGATCTTCAAAACACAGACACACAGGAATGTAGCGAAATCTGAGAGTTCCTTGAGTTCCCATCTAAACCTTCGCACGTGTCCAAAATCATCAGAAGGAACGATGAGCTTACCTGCAAACAACAAACATACAAACCACATGAGTCAAAGGAAGAAATTCAATCCTTAAAATGTATGTCTATTAAATATATTTTTATGCAACTGTACAACCATTACTTAAGCACGACAGCAATTATAAAACACATGGCTACATGACATTGGGGAACAGTGAATGTAATTCACTCAGACCTCAGCTGGAAACTTTTAAAGTTGTACAATATTGTACAGACTACAGAAGTCCCGTGTAATTCACTTTAATGCACCACTCGTGCATTACACAATATACTTCCATTAATCCTTTAATTTTTCTGGAAAGAAATGAAGGCCATAGATGAAGGAAGGGCAAGAGAAGTTGTGCTCACAGCCTCCGCCTTGGGTCTTTATTAGTACTCACGAGTAGAAAGGGAACGGGAAGGAGGAACGTAAGGTCTGAAGGTTACTTGGTAATTGAAGGAATAATGGCAGGACAAGATGAGGAGTAAATGAATGTGAAGGGTTGTAAAAGTTGATGAAGAAAGACTTGTCTGCAGTAAACCTCCGAAAGATGTTTTTGCATTCTCCTCACACTCCTTCCAATTAGGAATCCAAAAATAAAGCAACAAAGCGAAGCGTCTCCATGTTTTTCTTCTTCCCAAAAGAAACACAAGAAAACGAGCAAAAACTTCTTCTCTCTTCTCTCTCCCTCCACCTTTTGCACATCTTATCTCACACAGAAAATAACCCAATCTGCAAGTCTCCTCCGACTTGCGTTGCGACTCGCATTTCCTTTCCTTGTATATTCAATTTAGCTTTGATGAAATGCAATTACGCGATTAGTTAAAAGAAACAAATGAACGAAAGTTTTCTTTAATCACAAATGATGCATAATTTCGAGTGTACAAGCTTTTTCTTCTACATTTGTCTTGAGGCTTTCGACTTCTCATTAAACAAGCTGTGTGTTATTTTTACGAAAAGGAAATATATATACACGTATTGCGTATATCTCTATACAAACACTCTTTGCTTATACGAGAAGCAATTAAATGATAAGCCCCAAAAGAAATAGGACATGAATGTAACATAGCCTATCCCACCAGCAATTTATACCCATTCGCCTATACGTACGAAATAGTATAACAAATGGTAAGTGAAATGAGAGAGCCAGCTGTTGAGTTGAAAGTTCTCGCGTCGACGAAGGAAAGTCTGGTGAAAACTCTCATTTTAAAAGTCCTGTACAATTCTTGGAGAGAGAGAAACTTTTAAGAAGTTGAAGTGTTGGGAACAACACACACACAAGCACACCAACTACCAACCAACTCTTCTCTGGTGTGCTGGACTACACACTAAAGAAGCAATCAGATCGACAAGTTTGACTAAACTAGGTCGAAAAATGTGTTCTCCCACTCATTCACTTAGCGTCTCCCTCCCTTCATAGAAGATCAAACTCCTAAGAGTTCCTTCCTTGCAAAACTCCGCGGAGCTTTTAGTTTCACTTGCATACTAACAAACTCCCTACACTCCCAAATGGGTGCACCGCGAAATAGGCAACCTACATTTACATCTCCCAGAAGGAAAGAAATCGGCCGATCAACTACAAAAGTTCTCATAAGTCATTCAGCCGTCTTTTAACTCGGTGAATTTCTTCACAACTTCTGCTGCTTCTTTGATAAGTAGTCTATTGTGAATAACAAGTAAAAAGGCTGGGAAACAACCGCAGTTCCCACATCCCAAAATATAGGACACAGACTTCACTACACACACGTCCAAAGTCAAAAGTAAAAGTTGTCTGAAGTCTGAACACAAGTGAAAGTAGGTGGAAGCTTATAGGAGCTTATATAGTTTCCTGAACACACAGAATAGCGGTGATCACCTAGTGATAACGAATTGTGGTCTAGAATCTAGAACCTTAGAGCCTAGACTCCACTACAATTCAACACACAACATTTTGAACTTCCCTTTCCATCCTCGTACTTACACATCTACTCATGAACATCCACGAGAAATCTTTAAACTTCCTCCTACTTTACTTTCCATGTGTTTTCTCCGCACATTTCTCTCTGGTGTAGCAAAGAACAGAATTTTCAATTTCGAGCGAGGGAAGTGAGGAATAAGTAAAAGAATTAAAGTGGTTTCCTCATGTCATTCAAAGTTGGAGAGTAGAAATGGAACTACACACGAGCTTAACAGTAACAGCAGAGACTACCATTAGCATTCGTGTTGGTTGTGGGAAGGACCACTTAAGCATTTCATCCCACAGCCGCATTTCTCTCTCGTCTAGTCTCTAGTCTATTTCTGAAGTGCAAGACTTGACCATTCCACACTTTACAGCTAAGTTTTAAATTATTATTATGTCTCCAGAAATACCTCCGCCTATATAGCTACCTCCTCAGTGTTAAGCCGTATCACATCCAACACACACCACACATGAAAGCCAGTAGTGTCACGACAAATCACCTCATCTGCTGAACTCCCTGTGAGTCTTATTCGCAACATTCCCAACCTCACAACCTCCCAAAGAAACTCTACAGCCCAAAAGAACGGGAAAAGAAAGAAAGTAGTTCACAGCTCCACTTCTCCAGGCTTCCTTTTTTACCAACTGACCAGAATGCAAATGAACTGTGACATTCCTTCTTCCCACTTCTTCTTATCCTTCCTTCCAGCCAGCCGATGAATATTACTGTGCAGCCTTGTAATAGCATTAGCGCTGTGTGGTGAATGTCCTTCACTGTGAAGGGTTTCTTCGAGGCAAATAAAAGGAATATGAGAATGCAGAGGAGAGAGAGGTTCCCAAAGGACTCGCTGGACAAGACGAAAGATTATCCTCTCTGCCACAATGTGTTTCCTTTCATACGATCGACGACGGATTGGTTCGTGACTTTTCTAAAGCGAGGCTAACGAAGACATGCCCTCCGTCTTGGGTGCATCGACAATCTCCCATGTCCTCCGGATACTCCGGAAGGACATCCACAGGCCAGCGTCTCAGCTCAGCATTTGTCCATATTGACTTGGAGGAGCGATGATGAAAGAGGAATTCATTCTGGGACAATCATCTAATTCCCCAACAGAATTCCACACTCCCAATATTGACTTCATCCGAAGAAGATGATTCAAGAGGAGAGATGCCTAGACTATTTCTCTTATTTTATTAGAATCTGCACGCACGTAGGTTGGAAGGTTGGCTGGGAATCGGAAGGAAGATGTATGGATTCTCAAGAGAAGTCACAAGTCACAAGAAGATGTGAATTTTGGGTGTGTGTGTGTCTGCTCACTCTCTCCTGTCTTTGGCACATTTTTGATTAACTGCTTTCTTATGATGAATGGCACACTCATAGTCTCTCCTTTCTCTTGTTTTTACACATCAGCTTTTTTACACAACTATTCCTTACACCTTTTAATCCACGGGAGGAATACGCTATTTGTCTTCTTTCCTGTGTCTCTGATGAAAAATTATACTCTCTGAATTGCAGGTCAATAATAATAATGCTACCTCTCACCGAACAGGAAATCTATCTTTGAAATGCCCAGTCATGTATCTGACTACTAACGTATATTTGTTTGTCTTCATTTTTCTCTATTTGACTTTCAAGCTAAGACACAAAAAACAAAATTACGCAATGTATCCGGTCTGTTCTGTTTTGTGCAAATGAAGTGATAAAAAATGAATTCCTACAGTCTTTATTCACATCACCACACACAACAGAGAAGACTAACCTGAAGACGAGAAATAGAATAACGGGTGACTTCACACTTAAGCTGGGTCGTAAAATATTTCTTTCAAATCCAACTTTCCCCAGAATAGAGCAACCTACTTTCTCCCCTTGAAACACAACAACCAAACCCACAAATATTTTATGTAGGTTAAAGTGTCATCACGAGGGTCCAGTAACCTACAACCTTCCTACAAGTAAATTACATCGGAGTAGCAGAAAAAAAAGTAGGTTCCTCGAGACTAGAGACTTCAGGCGTTGCTCCTCCAGTCTTATTAAATAAGGAAGAAATAGCAAATGAGGCTTCATTGAAGAGAGAGGGAAAGAAGTGGAGAAGGCCATTCCCCAGGGATTGGGACCTCTCACGAGACTAACTCAATTTTATGTCTAGCTAAATTCCATACGGGAGGAAATTCACCCTTAGGTATTTCATCCTGGAGCAAATAGCAAATAGCCGAAATAGCTCTCTCTCTCTTTCTACACACTTACACTTAGGAGGAGATGAAATGGGACAAGAAACTGGACGAGTTTCACTCAAGGCAAAGTTCGAAAAAGTTTCTTTTTTCCCATTGCACCACCAATACTTCTTCTATTAGTGATACACACACACACACCGAAGCCTACTTTCTTTTTCTCCCTGGTCATCTGACTCGACCAGAGCGACCCGAAGAAGAAGACAGGAAGGGAAAGAGCAACTTCGAAAAGTCCATCTGTCACTGTTGACAAGAAAGAGTTGGGGAATATAATGCCTCAGGAATATTAGAAGAAGCGATTTTCCGGACTTTCTCCGTGCTATCGAACTATGAAACTGCCCATGTCGTGTCATTCTCCGGATCATCCAACGACAGCTTTCTGGAAGTTACTTCGGAAATACACGACGGAGGATATGCAGCAGCAAGTCCACAAAAGTCTACAGTACAAAAGCCCACGACAAAGTGCAATAGGAATAGGGCAAAAAAACAACATTTCACGAACTTATCTCTCCCATTCAACTTTCTCCATGTCACCCATAGCCAACCACACAGTCTCCTCTCTCCACTCAAAAAAGGACAAATGTACATGCAAATGAAATTCCTGGAAATCCAGTCACACAACTCCGCATCTCTCCACGCAGGAGACAAGACGTGGAAGTCCGTGAGATAAGGAATGACGAAAGGAAGTGCGGTCAGAAGGGCAGAGGAAGAAGGCCGTCCGCCTTCCACACAACACAACAACCTGTCAAGGAGCTCAGAATAAATGCAAAGGCCCCAGCAGCTGGCTTCTAACTTCCACCCAATTGTATTGCGAATGAGAGAGGTCGACTTAAGGTAAGTAAAGATCCCAGGATAAGCTTGCGGTAGAGACGGAGTGATGGATGCATATGAATTTTTCCTTCCTGCTCCTTTTAAAAAAGGACGGAAGGACGGAGAGAAGTAAATCCCACGTAATAAAGCACTCCCTTAAGCTTTAATCCGAAAATTGGAGGAGGATGTGAGATGTGAAAATTGTATGGCAAATGTTTATTGCTTCTGCACAGCGAAATTGCTCGCCTTATTTATTCATGAAATCAATATTCCATCACGAGCTTAACTTTCCTTATTTTCTCCTCATCGTATTACTACCCAACGTAACGTGTAAGCCTAACCTGCCTTTCCCCACTGTTCCTTACTCCACTCCTGCCTACTTACACACCAAGTCAAGCACCTTTGCTTTCACTTCGGCTCATCCAACTAAGTGAGTTTGCATTCATCCCCGTTTTTAAACATTTATCCACCTGAGGAAATGTCTGTCTCGATTCTCGATAAACCAACTTTCCCCAAAGCATCAAAGAAACTACAGAGCTCCCTGTCAAGTTCGACTCTCTCTTTTATTACAGGGAGAAAGTCTAATCATCTTCCTAAAAACTTTCCATCCTTCTGTCCCAGGCCTCTCTCTCACACGCAGGCACAAACACACACACACACACTTAAGTAACCTTATACGTAACTTCTACCAACAACACTACTCGTACAGCTTTCACAAGATGAACCACTTTCCCTTGAGCTTCATTCTCCTGCCCTCCATTCTGCACTCAATAGGCCGCTCCTCTCTATTCAACTTGTTTTTATCGCATTCTTTCATGTCACGTCGGGCAGCGTGTGCTGCTGAAACAAAGCTTCCTTCCACTTTGCCCATGTTCACTAACCTTGTCTCCCATCAAACACATATTGCTCTTTGATGTTATTTGCACAAAGTTAGGCAGACGCCAAATAAACTCACTTTACTACAAATCGACTCCCAGTAACTCTCCGCACTGCTTTTAAATAGGCCTACAAATAAATGCATATTGACTCAAACTCCGTAGCTCTATTATTACACACCGTAGAATGCCTTTTCCACTACAAAATTATTTAGCATAGTTTGCTCTTCAATTAAAAATATTATTCCAGCTCACCTAATAATAAACACAGAGTGAAGGTTATTATTCCTATTTGCGTTAAACATTCCTCCCATCTATTTTCTTGCTTTATGGCCAAGCTTACTTTTAATCTAAAAGCTATATAGCGATTCCCAAAGCTATTCATGTAATGAAGGAACTGCAAATATATATTCCGAGTTCAGTCATTATTCTGAGGTTATTACACATCGAAAATTCGATTGACTTTCGTATACTAGCGTATAAAGTTAAATCGACAAAGAATAAGGAAGATTTAGAACCGGTGTGTTTGGTGTGTGGGTAGCGTCCTAGAGTTCTCGAGTTTATAACTCTTCTGCACAAGAAGGCAACTCTGCAGCAATTTCTACGGAAGAGGAACACGAGAGGATTTACTTCGTGACTCCACACCATTCTTTATTCCTCACAATGCCTCGCAGATCTCATCCACATATGTGAACTACTTTACCCTAAAAGCATTTGCAAAATTCGCAAGATTTGTTTTACGACTTTTCTTACTGTCTTATATATGAAGGCCCGTCCTAACACAATATGCTTTCTCAACATATATGACCAAATAAATTTAAACGAAAATTGAGTTTTCTCTCTGTTTAATTTCACCGGATCTTGTTTCACTTTAAGGCAAACTACAAAAGACACACGGAGAAGAAGGGGTTCGTTATTCGTTTCACATTCGAATATATGAAAGCAGCACATTCACGATGCTCTTTATTACTCAGCTTATTACAGATGGAAATCCCGTAAAACTCTCGTATATACATCAAGATGGTTGTGTACCACTGCAGCCAATCCCAAAAGGAAAGTTTCACGAAGCAATACGCATAAAGAAAAGACTTTAACGGGGATCCAACATAATATTATTTCCAAAACACGAGGCTTTATATTTATACTACACCATTTCTATATTATATGCATACCGTTATGTATAAAATATAAAAATAAAAAACTGCTACACATTTTTTTATCATCCCACACGATATACAACCCAGCAATTCATTTTACAATTCGACTTCCTTGTTTCCTCCTTCCTGCGCTCAGAGTTCATCAAACATCAAATACAAAAGTGAAAGTAGGAAGAGAAGAACCCTTGAAAACCAAAAACCGAAATCGTCAGGAAGGAAAGAAGACATTTCTACACAAAAATGTACGTAGAAAGATAGAAAGATACAAACTGTGATGTGTAGCGCATAAACCGACAGGATAAAACTCAGGATAGACACACTCAATCCATTTGGGTGAGCTGCCACTTTCACATTCAAGCGAAAATACTTTCATCCAGCTGTCAACAAGAGCCATCAAACGAAATCCTGCTTGCAAAAATTGAGTTCATCCGCACATCTCTCTCTTCCTTTACGGCAAATTTTATTCCGCATTTGAGTTCTAATTTCCTCAAAGAAGGAACTTCAGAGGAGGATTTAATTTTCTACGCCAATACATAATAAATGCAGATGGTGACGTGTTTCCTGCCTCTCTTGTCATGCGACTGTCATACTACATGTAATAAAATGAAGACGAACAACCCTCTCAAAATAAAGTTCACCATTTCCTCTGCTCTTTCTTCCACACACACACACACACACACACACACGTTTGAGGTTTAACCTTTGAAATCAAATTGGAATTTGAACCTTCCAATTTGAAGGAAAGCTCACACACAAGGAGAACCTTCATTTTCTTTAATTTACTATATTGGATCTATAACCTTTGGCCTTCTAGAAAAGTATCATTAAGACTATTGAGAGTATTGGGGAAACCAACGAAGGGAAAAGTCAAAAGTAATCATCAGTAATTTCGTATTAGTTTTGTCTCATTTCTCTTCTTGGCGTCCACAAGTCGATCGTTAAATAAGAAAATACATATCTCCACACAGAAATACACACACTCCCCTTTCTCCTTTAATGTTTAATCCAAAAATGAATTCATACATCAAATGAATTCGTCTTGATTACTTCTCCTGGTCTCTTATTACAAACATCAGCCTTCATATTATAATTTACCTTTCTACTGTCTACTTTACTTCTTATCAACCAATCTTGTTTGTAAGACGAACTAATAATAAAATGAATACCTGTAATCAAATCCCAGACAAAAGTTAATCGAATACAAACAACGCTGAGCGAGAAAAGAACTGAAAGGTAGAACGGATTTCAAAGAAAAGTGAAGGGCAAATCTGCAGCACCCAGAAAAAAATCACAAATGTCCTCGGATAATGCAAAGCCTCTAAAACCTGTAATCACAATTTCTGCTGCAGACTTTTCCTTTTCAATCCCCTTCCTCCTAATTCCTTTAACTACAGATTCCCAGAAAAGCTAATTCACACATTACGACCTTATTTCTTTATTTCCTTGAAGCCAAGTAGAAATTCCAACCACAAGTGTGTCTCGTGTCTGTGACTAGACACGTAGAAAGCAGAGATTCCTCGATGAATGATGAACCTACCAAACATTAAACCACTGCCACTAGAAACTAGAAATCTCTCGCCTACTTAGACAACTTCCAAAATGATGAATAGTGTTAGTACAAAAGAACAGCAAACGACTGTCTGTGTGCATTAGACTGGAACTTTCCTGTCAGTGAATCCATCCACACACACTCAGGATTATACTGTGCGATCATCAATGAAAAGTGGTACATTAAATTCCTTCACATGCAGAATCCTCGTCAACTCCTATTTGCTCAGAGTTACTTAGTTAAGCTTTCTCTCACTCTATTTGTAAATTATGACAATTATGATTACTATTGAAAATCCATCCCCACTTCCGACAACCAGCTACATTTCCACTACGTCTATAATTTCACATTCAACATTTCACGTGTGTGTACTGTGTGTGTGTGTTTGTATTTATTTGAGTGAGTGAAGGAGAGTTCTTAAACTCCGAGGCTATAAAATACACTCTTATCACTGTACAACAGAACTTTGTACTTAGGCCAATGCATTAATAACGTTTATGCACTCCCTCTCAGCCCATATTAAAAGGAGACTTGCCACTCTCCATAAAAAGGAAATTAGTCGATTAGTAATTAAATGAAATTTATCACCATTAGTCACGCTCCTGTGCCAATAAATATGTTTTTGATTTAGTGGGGTGAGCAAAAGAGAAAGTAGACTACAAAGTCGTCTATCACGGAGCTCTACACTTTCCATATTCCACACACAACTCTCCTGTAGACCCTCAAAACCATCTCACACCCATTTTCCTCCCACCGCCTCATTTCCCTACGCTCCTGTTTCCTCCAAAACCTCCAAAATCCAAAATGCTCTCCCGGATCGCTTTCAAAACCGCTACACCCAACTTTCAAAAAATCCTCTGCTCCTCACCAACCTCCCGAAAACTCTCCACTTCAAACGGACTCTTAACTAAAGTCGCAGTGATGGGAGCGAGTGGAGGAATAGGCCAGCCATTATCGCTACTCCTTAAAAGCCTCCCTTTAATCACCGAACTTAATCTGTACGATATCGTCCACACACTCGGAGTAGCCTCTGATTTGAGTCACATCGAAACCAAATGCAAAGTCACAGGATTTGTGGGTCCGGATCAACTCAAAGACTCTCTGCGAGGAGTTCAAATCGTCGTGATTCCTGCTGGAGTTCCAAGGAAGCCTGGAATGACACGAGACGACTTGTTCAACACAAACGCTTCTATTGTCCGCGACTTGGCTGCAGCTACAGCAGAAGTCGCCCCAAAAGCTTTAATCGCAATCATCTCCAATCCCGTGAACAGCACCGTTCCAATCGCCTCAGAAGTGTTGAAGAAAGCCGGAGCCTTCGATCCCAAGAGAGTCTTTGGAGTCTCCACGTTGGATATCGTCCGAGCTAACACGTTCATCGGGAGCCTCAAAGGCCTGGATCCTTCCCAAGTCAACTGTCCAGTGATTGGAGGTCACTCAGGAGTCACCATAATTCCTCTCATCTCCCAGTGCAAACCTGCCGTCCAGTTCCCTCCAGACCAACTCAAAGCCTTGACTGAGAGAATCCAGGAAGCTGGAACAGAAGTTGTGAAGGCGAAGGCAGGCGCCGGATCCGCAACACTTTCCATGGCTTTTGCAGCAGCGAGATTCACCAACTCACTTTGCCGTGCCATGAAGGGCGACAAGAACATTGTGGAATGCACTTACATCAAATCTGATATCACAGAAGCGACTTACTTCGCCACGCCAGTCCTTCTAGGACCAAATGGAGTGGAAAAGAACCTCGGCTACGGAACCCTCTCGCCTTTCGAAAAAGATCTTCTAGCAAAAGCAATTCCAGAACTCAAAAAGAACATCGCTACTGGAGAGAAATTCGTTAACAAATAGCCATTTTAAATAACAACCAAATTGTCTCCCTGTTTTAAGACCCTAAAAATCTTCCAAATTAAATAAATCCTGTAATTAATTTCAAATTAATTAATCCAAATCTTAATTATTTCCTCCTTTTAATCCGAACTCTCTCATTCAACCCGGTTCCTCATAATAATCAGCAGCGTACTGAGTAAGTTAGGATGCCAGGCATTCCGGTAGGCCGTGAATATTTATGGAGTGAAAGTGTGGAATTCTGGGTCTCTCCTCTGGTTAGTAATAAACGATGAAGGATGTTGATTCATTCGCTTATGTTTGATGCCCGCTTTCCTTCCTCAACACTTCGGTCTCCACTCCCTCCTCATTACCCTCCGTTAATATTTCCCTTTCACTTTGGGAGAAAGTTTACCAACACACTTTGATACGATCTGTAGGAAGATTTATCCGTGGCAGACTTATCCTGGTCGAACACCCAGTCAGATCTCCCCATCCCTTTAGTATTGCGAACTAAAGCCCCTCCCACACCTAATTTATCATCTCCCTTCAGGCTCAACACACTGCCACTAACATTTTGGCATATTCCAATCGAACCTCGTGCCCTGGCCTTCTGGCCTATCCATTATCTCCCACCACCGTACTACCTAATCCACTCTCTCTACTTTCTCTCTACCCTTAATGACCATCATCATCACTCCATGCAACTCCATTGGCCCGTGCAAAACCGGTCATTTTTAATCCCCTTTTTCCTTAAAAGACACTTTTTCCCTGGTAAATTCCCGACTGACATGAATAGCAAAGTATAATGTGGGCCCAGTAGGCTAGTCTTTTGTTCCTCACTGACATCAATAGGATGAATGAGTACGAAGGAAAACTCACGGTTGAGTGACATTAACGTGACCGACTTTTATTCATCAATGAACCCAGGCGCAGTATTAAGTGCCATAGCTCAAGTCTTAAGTTCTATAAAAACCAAATGGAAGGGTAGCTAAATGGTTACACAAATGGGAATTAAGTAAACCTCTTTTTATTTTCTCCCAAACACGAAGTACAATTCGCAAAGTTTCCACTTTGTAAAACGAGGAGAGAGAGCTTTAAGTGCAAACTACAAAATACAAAAGACTCTAGCTACCCACTTACTTAACATATACCGTTTCATATTACTTATACACACACACACACGATTTGTATATCCCAAATAGCTCTTGTGTGCAGAATTGGTTACGTCAGCACTTGCAAAATGACACATTTCTTCCACTTAATTTACCATCACGCCAAAATTGAATCACACTCTCTCGTAGAACTCGGATGTGTTATTTACATTTTACTTTTACTTCATTTGGGAATGAACAATGACGCTTTCTCCTTCATTTCATGCACACACTTAATTCCCTCCATCAAATCACTCCAAATGTTTACAGACTTGCAATTTCCAAAATACGAAAAAACCTCTTATTTTAAATTAACTTGAAAAGTTGAAACAGAGGCTTTGCGTGACTTCCCCAGACTTTTTAAATCCTTCAAGGAATATACATAAATACTGTTCAACTGTTCACGGTCTCTCCTGTCTGCCTTGACACATGGGAAGAATTAAAAAATGCTCGTTTACCTTTACTAAACATTCGCACAACCTGGCCTACAAGCACAAACACACCTGGTTTAGTTTGTCATTTCCTAAGCCTTGTGACTTTAATCACTGCGAAAAGAACTGCCTCACGGGTATGTGTAAATAATGTTCAAAGAAAAAGAAACACAAGCAAACCGTACTTGACGTATAACCGCCTAGGGTGTATCCCTTCCTTGAAATAAATAACTTGTCAAAATTATTACAATCTTGGGACTTTCTTCTATATACCCCACTCCAAACATATGGCAGTTTTAAGGACACCCCAGTCAAGAAGCCTTTAAACCTCCATTTGTTCTTTTTCCTTTCACAATATATCACACACACGTCTTTTTGCAATATATAAATAGAGTTCTGCAGATTAAGTTGAGGAGTTTCTGATTCAGACTTTCGTGCTCCTTACTTCTCCATTGACGTAATAAAAGTATTAATTAGGAAACTGTAAATTAGGTACTTGGGAGCTTTCAGCTCGAGTGATTTATCACATTTTTAGCCTCACGGAGCTCTCCTTCTTCATCAGCACTCCGAATTTATGTAGTTACCCGTTTTATGAGTGGAATGTGGCTTTCTCTCCGCTCGCCTTCTTAACATTCATACCAGTCGCTGCCTGCAAATCGCCTTTTTCTCTGCTCTCCTGCAAGGAGGAGTTAACAACTAATTAACGAAAGACTGAGTTTCACGACAGCCAAAAGGAAGCCTTTGTTAAACGAGTTCTAACAATACCCCGCGTGTCAGGCTCCCTTCAATCGAACTGCATTTTACTTTCTCAACTGTCCATTACTTAGCAATTGTCTAGACTCAACCTACCATATGCGCTAGGTTAGTTCATTTATATTTAATTGACACACAAGTTCTCCAAATGAATTTCACAAAATGACTTTAATTATATGTCTTTCAGAAGAAGAAGCGAAGGAATCACAGGCACAAATTTACGTGACCTTCTGCCAGCAGCAAAAACTGACAGCTTCTTCCAACTGTTCCAAACTCTTCCAGCCTTAACTCAAGGCTCCCATTAATTACGTTACTCGGGAATTTATTCCCGTCTTTCTTTCTTAAAGACGCCGTCAGCGCAGTAGATTTACCGTCTCGCATTAAAGGTCATCTCGTGACATTCTGTAATCACCAAATTTCATCAGCCAAGACAGACTGCCTAAATGAGCTTAATTTAGTGACGCTGCTTACTTCACATCTTGGAAATATAATCATCTCAGCCTTTGCAAAATATGCTTGCTTTCATCCTTAACCTGATTATTATTAGATTAGCATGTCACTTTTAAGTTAATATTGAATAAGATTCCCCGAAAAACACAAAGTACCTAGTTGCCTATATTAAACTTTTAATAAATGTGAATGTCATATCTGTCCGTAGGCAATAATTAAAAGTCTATTAATTAACAATAAACTTCACAAACCGACGCAAACTGGATGACTTAATGATGATGACTGACAATTAATTGTTCATTGCACAACGTGTCATCAGACATTTAAATGAGCTTTTCTAGTATTTATTATTTATAGATTTTAGGCTGTTTTAGTTTACGTAAGTTGCACTGTCAATTTTTAAAAACTTCTAAACCTTTTCATAAATACAAAAATGCAATTCACTCCATTTTGCGTCATAAGATGTCGAAATTCGGGGCAGCCATTAGTACGATAACTCTCCCTACTCTAAACTCTAAACCTACTCAAGTTATCATTACTTTTATTTCAAAAGAAGAAACTTATCTCGCAAAAATGCTCTTTTAGCTTCGTTTACTCGATGAAGAGGCATTTCAAGTGGAAAAAATTGGAAACACGTATTAGTGCTGAATGTGTAGGCCTCTTTCACTTTCACATCTCACGGTTCCTCAGCCATCTCCTCTCACCATTACCCATTTTATTTAATGTATTCCATTTCTTTCGTGGAGCCCATTTGAGGAAGAAATTGATTTTGCAGCTGCCCTGCTTCTCTCTCTCATCGTCATTACTGACTCAGACACACTAAACCTAAACTACAGTGTGTACACACTATATGCAATTTAACATCGTGCCAACACTACTAAAAGTATCTAGATCTCTGCAGGGAATTACATTGGCTACAAGTACAAGTGCAACATTCTCCTTAAGTTCCTACGTGCTACAGTGCTCCATATATTTATACCCGCAACCTCTTAAGTCATTCAAGTTTTGAGTGCACAGCTTGCTTCCCAGTAGGTCACACATTTATTCTACACCAAAAAAGTGTACAAGAAACAAATGAAAATCTTGTTGGCATGCAAGAAGAAGAGATCGGTTATCTCACAACATTACTTTTAGTCTGAGATGGTCTTTAGCCTGGTTTCTTACCGTAAAAAAACTTCCAGCCCATATCCATTCCATTACACCTGTGCAGGTGAACTACCAACTACACACGCATTATGATTCCATATCTCGTCTTATTTAATGTACAGGATAAATCCTACACAGACTATCTTTAAGGAGAATTTCCCTGAATCTCCATAATAATATACATAGTGCACTTATATGAGTAGGTATACTTCTTGTGATACAACTTGGGAACTTAGAGGCCAATGCTGAGACCCTTGGGGAAAGTATCTCTTCCTTAGAATGTCATAGTTGCCTGAACACTAACCACATTTATGCCAAAAGCATGAGTTACACGAATAAACTTTCTCAATTACGTCTTTCCAGGTATTTGAGTTTCCCTTGTCGTCTCTCTGTGGGTGCGTCACATTATTACGATTATTGCGGAGAGAAGGAAGGAGACATCTCATATGACTTACGGTATACACCGCACATGAATGAGAAAGTAGGTTAGTGAGTAGAATTTTATGTACAAAGATAATATAAATCTGTGGGAAGCACCCTTGCATGCATAGATAAGTAAGTATGACAAGAGCACTCGACTCCCCGACATTTATCGGATCCTTCTCCTGAATACATTACATACTTTCCCCATTCAAAGAATCATTGGATGAGCTCAGTTGTTTCGACTTTCTTCATGGAAGCATGTCCTTCATAATATTTCAAACCAACCTTCTCTCTCCACACTATTCATATATTCCTTCTCCTTTTGTGTCCACAGGCCAAAAGATGAACCCTCCACGTATAAAGCCTCTCTCTCATCCTTTCCCTTCTGAATTCACCAAAGTATACGCAAATCTCGTCCACGGGACTCTTCAACCTCTTCTCATGGCAAATGTGTATCATTTCGCAACCCGTCCGACCAAATGAATGGCTCGATGGGACTTTTCTTCATACACCGAACAATGAAAAAAGCCAAAAGCCATTCTTTATTTCCTCTTAAGCCCATAAAGAACATTTCTCTCTCTGTACTCTGACATTTGCGAGACATTCAAACGCGATTTCCAAAAAATTGTCATATTATTATACACATGGAGGATTTCTCTCTCTCCCAATGATATCACCGCTTTCTCTCCCACTACGCAATCTACCGCAAAATGTCTTCTCATTTTAACTTCATACCAGAATAATAATATCTGTACTTCCATAACCAAATAAAATGTGTAACGATAACCTTATACAGAAGACACACACATATGCGAAACGAGAACAGACTTCTCTCCACGACTTACGACAAAGAAACATCGAAAAGGATACCAACTTTGCAATACAAATTGTAAATCCGTACCCATCCACTTTATTATAAAAGGATACCCTTATGATAGCTTTTTAACTTCGGTTTTTCCGCGTCACAAAATTCTAACAAAAATTGACAAAAAAGTTTGCTATTCACAGGAAAGACTACAACTTTTTAAACTACGAAAATACTAAAAATACAACAGCGAACTATCATTCATTCGTTCCTGTCTTGACAGCAATCAAATTGAATAACGCAGTGGGATTAATTCATCCTTGTTCAGCCCAGTGTGAGTTTAACCTTTCAGCCTTTCACATTTCCTTGATCTGAGCTTTTCCAGCAAGTCCAATTAAACCGGTAGCGAAAATTCTTAGAAATTCTAGATGCATAATATTTTGTAGCTTTGATATTTAAATAAAATAGAATCTGTCCCAGTGCAATTAAATAATTTAATTTCTCTCGAAAAAAGGTGAAACTCCTAAACGAGTAGAGCTTTGATTTTTGCTCGTTTCTCTTAACTCAGCCCACCTGACATTTCGCCATTCCCCGAAGCTGTGTTTGTTTAAGGGAGCAACGCAAACATCTTTTTGATTTCTAAATAATCAAACTTACTTTCATTGTGTACCTTCTAAGTTTTAGTTGACGGCCTTTGGTTCATTTTAAATTCAAAGCCAACCCAGTAAAAGTTTTATCTTCGACATCATTAAATTTAGATTGGGTGAGAGAGAGAAACCCTAACGTTAAGTAAGGTAGTAGTCGCAGCTCCTTTTAATATTTTAATATCCTTGAATATTCCAGCAATTTACAATCTACGACTCCCGAGGTAATGAAATAGTTGAGAGTGACAGACTGACAGCATTGGACTTAATTTTTCGCCAACAATCAACTGATCCCGAAGACAAGGAAGAAACACACGATTTCTTGTTGAAATCGAGGGAAATAAAATATTCATGGGTGACTGACAGGCCCGTTGATGAGACACTGGAGATGCAAATGACCCGTTTGTGCTGCTTTACAGTGGAATTTTTTTCAATAAAAGAATGGAACTGAACACTCAACTTTATTGTGAGGTGCTCTCACTTTTTATAACTTCGCTAGTATTTCCTCAATTATCCTAACTTAATCTTGGGAACAATAAGTAAAGTAAAGAACTGAATAAAGAAATTGATGGCTGCGAACATAACAATCCAAAAAAACCCGTGGAAACCTGGAAACTCAGCTCTTTGATTTCCACAAATCTCCAACAAGCATCGTTTTTCCTTCTGCTTTCATAGCCTTTTGCTTTTTCGTGGTCAGTAGCCCTTTCACTTATCCCTGTGGTATTTGTTGGAGATCGTGACTGTCAACTCTCCCGTGTTTCACGGAACGGTAAAAATCAAAATATTACTCACTCTCTACCTAAAAATCCCAAATAAACTAGGAGCTATAGTTTGGAATGTATTTCAGTAACTTCTAGAGAACTTGGCCTACAAAGAAGAATCCACAGCGAGTTTCCACGATGCATATCCTCCTAGCTATAATCACTATCATTGTTGTGACCCAAAAAGGACAAGATGAAATTGTAGAATGGTTCAAGGAATTGCCCTTCATCACACAGTACTGGTTTGTAGGAACTTTGGTAGTCTCTATTCTTGCTGCATGTGAAGTTATTCCCCGAGATCACCTCACCCTTGACACTAGTCGGACCTTCTTAGAGCTCCAAGTAAGGAAACCGAAATAAGAAAACCGAAATCTCTCTTCTACCGAACTTCCAATAACTCACGAATTTACTCCACAGGTATGGAGACCTCTAACAGCCGTACTCTACTACCCAATCGATGCCTGCTCAATATTCAAATTTGCATTTAACTGCATGGTTCTAATCACATACGGTTCTGTTCTAGAAAAAGGTACGAAGTTACTAGGAATCAATTTGTAACCTTAATACTCTACATAGTTCAGATATCAAAATGTAACTGCATAATATTTACTCACTTCCAGAAGTGTTTCGAAATCATCCAGCCGATTACGCTTACTTACTATTGTGTGCTTGGGCAGCATGTGTAGTTGCTGGTTCCTTGACCAACTTGAGGGTACTTGTTCTAGAATTATTATTATTGGTACCAGTGATACTCGATGCAGGTCTAAAGGTCTAACATCTAATGATTCTTTTCTTGTATAATAAGACTCTAATGAAACCAATGGTCCTCACTGTTCTGTTCATCTGGTGTGCGTTAAACCCAAACATTGTAATGACTATCATATTTAATGTGAAGATCAGAGCCCAACTTTTGCCGTGGGCCCTTGCTATCTTGAACCTGGTTGTGAACCGAAAGTAAGAAACCTAAAAAGAAATAACAAATGGTTTTACTACTGGGAATCATCTAATTTTACTATTTTTACTCTTTCAGTTGTACGTCAGAAATAATAGCTATGTTCATCAGCGAACTGTACTACTTTCTCAAGTATCAGTATCCTATAGCCTACGGATTTCCTATTTTCGACACTCCTCTGATTATGTAAGTGACGATACAGTTTTATTACGTAATGAACACGTAGTTCTCATTATTTTACATAAATCTATAAACTGTCTATCTATATTTCCGATAGGCGTAAAATCTTTCCTCCGCTGCCTCATGGGAAAGTTCGAAAGTGGTGAAATCGGAATATTTGATACGCAGCTTATGAATCGTCGTTTCAAGTGAAAGCAAAAGTACTCCAAAACAATAGCCAATTTCTTTCACATTCACACAACTCAGGTCAACTCTTAAGAATGAACCTGTCAATCAAACGCGCTTAATTACTACTTACCTACTCACCTACAACTACACTTCTACTTAGTGTAAAAAGGTATTTATCCCGTTTTTATTTTATCACTCACCTCATTTTCTTTTTGCCTGAAAGCGTGACTCCTGATTGTGAGTGAAAGTTCTTTTATGAAATAAAAAACATTCAAAATATAAAATAGCTTAGTCCTAATTCAATTCACAAGGAATCGTGTTCCTCTTCTCAAGGCTTTTAATAAATTGGTCATTATTGAAATAGCACTTATGATAAAAATATTGCCGATAAGAATGAATATCGCTGAAGGGAACTTGTGCCTCCATAAACAGGCAAATCTCCGTGAGAGCTACGGTAATTAAAGAAAACGAGATTTATTCGCACATTTCTCCTTGCCAAAAACAATTATGCTTTGAGGTTATAAATGGCTCCTCCACCCATTTCGTGTGGCTCCACCCTTGCGTCAGTCAATCGCGAAAATACGCTTTCTATAATTCATCGTCTTTCGCAAGAGAATTCACAATAGATTCCATGTAAATCACGAAAGCCCAAGAAATTCTTTCACCACCTCTTCACCCGATTTGCATGCATTTTCCCTATTCTTACAATGGAGACTCCACATAATCTCCAAGCATATTTACTTGCACACACTTCCAAGAAGTGCTGAAGAAGTACGAGAAGCCTAATTCAGTCCGAAGAAAGAAGCCACGAGTCGAGGCACACCCGGTGGTGAATATCCCCATGCAAAAATCTCATTACGATGGATGAATTGGCACAAAAGAGATAACCGAAGAATCAGGATGCACTGAAGTAACGAGAGAAGTCTTGCAGAGTGAGTCCTTCCTAATCTCATACTCCACGCTGCGCTCGTCCTACAAATCCTACAACTTCCACAATATCCCATATGGTTCCTTACTTAGAAACCTCGTGTCGTATTCTTTGGCAAATCCACTAAGATTCTAAGATGAACCTCAATTGGAAGGTTAACAAAAGGAAGTGACGTTATTACACGGCCCATACACTCCAGCCCCACATTCCCACTACACATCAATTCATATGAGAATACGTGAAGAAAGTCACCTTCTCACAATAAATAACGAACACGAGAAAGTAATGAACTCTATCCTCGTGTTATTTTTATTTAAACCCGAGTGAGTGCTGACTCAGCTGTCAATCAACAACACATTTTTTCCCCAAGTAGTTTGTCACTTCTTTCGCCATCCCAGCAAAAATAGAAGGCTGAAACATCTCAATTCATTCATCCGCCTGAACACAACCGTTGCATATTATTATCTAACATCTAACATCACACACACACACGGAGACTACCTCTCCTCGCAAAATTTCACACACGCACACAGGTTACACATGCTTTGCAGGTTGGGCTGCGATGTTTTGTGTGCACAGATACTTTTTTGTACTTGCAAATTCGCTGAGTCAATATTTAATATTAATCCTTTCAAGCGAATGACACCCGTGCGACTGGCGACTCGTCGATTTCCAGTCTCGATCCGTGGAGCATTTTTATTTCTACAGCATTTACACACGAAACGGTAGTTCCCTTGATGGATGCGTTTTATCTGGAAAAACATTTAGTAATTTTTCACTCGCAGTTTTGAAACCTCACGAGATAACGCGCAGCTTTTACTGCCAAATGGAAAGTATGTGGGTATCAATGCTTCACTTTTATTTTTATACACACAACAGACCAGTAGACTACGCTGTACGCAGACAGAGGCGCTTTTGGAAAGAAACGCATTCTTATTCGTGTGGCGGAGCGCAGTCAATTGCTTTGGGACTCAGCCGAAAAGAAGGAGAGATAAAGAGAAGGAACGAGAGGATTGAAGGAAAAGACTTCCGTCCCAACCATTCGAACATCCATCATTCCTTTCCCTTCCTGCGTGGATTCCTAACGCTCACTAATATCGATTCCCTTCATATTATTGATGGGTTCGGGACGAGCGTGGAATTGAACGATAGCTGATATGATTGAGAGAAAGCAGTCAATCCATTGTCAAGGTGTACAGATACGCCATACGCAGCAGTCAACCAGGAAATTCCTAGTGTGTCGTGATTCTCAAGTGCAGGAATTCTTTTCACGTTGAATTTCCAAATAATTCACGTTATTCTCAAGTTCTTATATAACAAGCACCTTCATATATTAAACATCTATCGATAGAATCAAGTGCGACTTGACTTTTCACCGAATAATCCGTTATTAGCTATTTATTGCTTTCTAGATTCTAAATCTCCAACTGTAATTCGTTATATAACGCACTTATATAACACAACACAGTTAGAATGTTAACTGTGTGATTAATCTAAAATGATGCGACACAAATAGGTGACCTAATACCAAAGGGCATGGCAGTGCGTTACTTTGCCGCTTTCTCCAATCCAATTTACATTAGCCCGTCTACGAAAATGTCTAACTGGTGAATGAAAGTTCAACACTGGTGATTGAATCAACTCGCAATGCGGGTGTACCTCCCTATATACTCTTATATATAAACTACATAGGAATGAAATTAAGCATTTACTGCACACAACCCAGCATACTCGACATACCCACTGTGCGTGACTCTCCCGGAGAAAACCCTTTACTGGAGAAAGTAGTAGGAGACTTCTATAAACTGAAATTATGACAATGATATCATTAGACTGAGACATAGTTGAAGTTAACAACATAATAAATTACTCTCTCACACAGGCATGGAGATCGAGATGTCGATAACATTTAAAATATGCTCTCAATATTCTCCGAAATTAACTTTGATTATGGCTATTAAGGTATTAAGAAGTTTGCTAGGGAGAAGGAGGAGAACGCGTTAAATATAATTGTATACGGGCTCAAAGCCAGTCTTTCTAATAACAGCAGAGTTCACAGTCTACTCTTAAGTCTGCTCCATGTGTTTCTCCAAACAACTTCCATCATACAAACTAACAGCGATAGTTTTATTTATAGTAGCATTGTAAATTACAAAACGTGACAGTTTATAATAACAGGAAATTGGTGGAATTAAAGTCACTGGACGATTCGTGCTTAATTTTTACCCTTTCACAACATCAACTGTAAACTACTCAGACTAAACACTACGCAGTAGCATGCTACATAGCTGACACTCTCACTCAAGGCTATCCAAACACACTGAACAACGCTTTGACCTTTCATCTCACCCGTGCGCAAATTATTTAAATCCCAATTAGTACTTTCCCACTCCATGCAATCCATCGAAAGTTAATTTGTTTGTCTTGTAAACTCGTAAGGCTCTCTCTCCCGTAATGGGGTCAAAACTCTCTTCAAGTAAACTTAAAACCTCTCCTTAAGGATGATGAAGGCTTATTCCCATTTCCCATTTACGTAAAACTATCATCTTTTAGTTCTAAAAAAGCCTTTCTACTTTCTACACACTACTTCTCACTACAACACTTCAAAAAGGAACTCCATAAACACGTAAAGAGGTTTTTTGTAAAAAAACACTCCACTCCAAATAAAAGAAAAAATCCTCTTTCTCTTTCGCACACCCGCCACATGTTCTGTAAAATTAAGCATGGATTTAAATAAGCCCAAATTGACTGGGCTAAAAAGGAAAAAAACTTCTTTTCAAAACTGACAGTCTCCGTGTGAGACTCGCATGAAAGCTTGCGTAGGCAAAAGAAGACCCGAGAGTCAAGAAGACTTATGAATTTTGGATCAAGCGAGAGATGAACTCAACTGACTCAACTCTCACAATGCCACGCGGATGGGAGAGACTAAAGAAGAAGAAATAAGAATTTGTAATAACACGTCACTCTCACTTCCTTTTCTTCTTATAAATTTAAATTCACTGCTGACGAAGCCAAAATGGACATGACTCGATGAAAGGTCCACACACACGCTCACTTCTCATACACAAAACATTATTCGAGATTCCCTTGTTAGTTAAAACTTTTCTTGTGCACCTCTCTAACTTTCCTGGAGTTTAACATCTTTCCATCCGGACTTATTTACTCCTACCCGCATTCTGCTCCACCCGGTTTATATACGGGCTTTATACTTTTGGAGAAAGTTAGCTTTCCAATGCACTTTGTACACAGGAAGTACTCCCAAGTGCTTTATCTTTCAGACGATGCAAATTCTCTCTCCTTGCACAGGAAAGTTACGAGAGAGAGAGAGGGAAAGGGAGACTCGGAATTTATTAATGAAATTACTCTCGTGCATTAATTTCCTTCGGAGAAACTATGAGAAGGAAAACGTCTCTCAGTCTTAATTTCTCCAATTAGGCAACACAATTTATTCCATGGAGCAATCACAATCAAAAGATGTACAATCTTTCACACCACCACCACCAACGATGGTGATGAAAGTGCTGCAAGTCGCACTTTCCTATCTCAAAATGTTACACATCCTTACGTTGTAACTCACACTCAATTCTCCTTAAACTTTCTCCGCACTCATCCTTCATGTTGAGAGTTGAGAGTCTCCTAAGGAGAAGACACACTTATTCACTTTCTGCATATCTCCTACACTACTCCTACACTCAGCTTGTGCTTAAGTCCAACTCTCCTCCAAGTCCTTTTCCTTGTGGTTAAGTCTGTCCAGAAGATTTCATACCCTCTCTCACTACTTCCCTTTAATGACACAAAATGAATCAACACCATCTTAGAATCGAGCCTAACGAGCCAAATGTCTCTAAGCAAAATACGACTTACAACTTGGGTCGTCCTTCGATCCTTCCTTCCCACTCCATAGGCACTCACACTCCAATAAGCTCTGGACTTGTTCACGTCTCTTTCAACTAACTTTCAATTCTTTCCAAATTAATTTACTTCCAAATACTTACAGAGACCTATTTTTCCACTAGAAGCAAAAGGTCACACACACTCTAATCTTCCACAGAGCTTTGATCTCTTTCACGCTACTAGAATTCTAGAATAACTAACTTGGCGTAGCCTCTAAGGACCTAAAAACTATCTGCTAAAAAGGATCTAATCTGCCAGTCTGGAATTAAACAGTGTAGGCACTCATGGAATTTCCGTGTCAGTCGCTATGCTTCAAATGAAAGGCATACAAAAATTTCACTTATTTAATGTTGATTCATGCAACGCCTCCGCTTTTATGGAAATACAACACATCGTTTACTTTTAGTCTGTACACTCTACTGCTTTAACAACACATAGAAGCTGTTCGAAAATTCAGGCACAATATTTATCTTTTAGTCGCATAGTCGCATAGTCACATAGTCCCATTCATTCCAGAATTCACCAAATGTGAAATACATTTTTAGATCAGCTTTAGAAACACATACACACGTCATTCATCATCACATTACGTCACTATGAAATGCTGAAACCCTTTATCTTTGCTATCAAACAAACTGTGCGAGTTTTCTAAATCGTTCTCAATATTTGCTGACACAATGAAGCTGAGTTTAAACCCAAATCGTCTAAAACCTTTGATCTCTTTCTCATATAAATTCCACCACTAAATTCGTGCTTTATCTCTTCACCAAAAGTAACTAATTCAATCCCGTTTTCTCTTCAAAGACACTTTTATATTTGGATTAGTACGCATTTTACTTCCCAGTCTCATTCCTCCGATCCAAAAACTCAACCTACGAATCCCCGAATCCCCACCACATCAAAGACGTCTGTAAAATACAGCAGAGCTTTTTTGGGAGTGGCTGCAAAGCGTATTTTCTTTTAATTTCCCGAAAAAGCTGGAACCTTCAGATGAATGAAGTAGGAGGAAAAATCACCGAGTTCATCAAGCATTCAAAGGGTCTTTGGATGTTTTTATTCTGTCATTCCAGCCCATCTTTTATCTCGGCACTTCTGTTGTTTCACTCCGGAAGAGAGAAGCTGGGGCAGAAAGAATGCTCACAAAAATTCCTTCCCGTCATGGAATTCATATTACAATCGCATCATCTAACACACAGGGTCGTCAGTAGGTTGTGTTCATTCCATTGGAATTTCGGAATTTACAGAACCTCACCATCCCTCCTTATTGCTTTACTACACTTCTGTCGCTCATTCAATTACTTCCTTTACAGCTTAGAACGACGAACGAAGCTCTACACACAAGATGAGAACGATCACACACTTTATTATACATGTTAGCATGCTTTATTGCTGTCTCTGCGTCTAGAACTCTAGACTCTAGAACTCTAGAAGCAAGGACACAATAGTCAATAGCAAACACGAGATTCTAAGTGAATCTACATGCAAAGTAAACATCCAAGTTTGAATAGGAAGGAACGCAAGTATCTTTCATCTGTCTCTCATCATCATCTTCCTCCATCTCCATTTAAACTCTCATAGACTCTCTCATTCCAAACTCATCATCAGATTAGTTTTCAAATTACTTCCTTCATTGGAAAGATAAGCAATCTTTCCCTCACCAAACAACAACTTCCTACTCAGCCAGACAAGTTTAAAAATGCATTTGAATTAACTGCTTGCGTCTCTGCAGAACTCGCCGTGCACTCTAAACTCGAAGTATACTTCCTTGTCGCTCCTCATTGAATTCTAAAATCTAATGTTCTCTAGTGACTCTAGTCTAACACTGAATTCACTCTAGTGAGTTCCAAATTGCGTTTAGAATATGCAACGAACCTAGATTAAAGAAAAACAAGCCTTGAACGAGTTCACAGAATATTTGACTACCTGACAGACACGAGACTGACGAGACTCAAAAATTCCCATTACCTTATACTTTGAGCTTTGAACTGTCTGCGAACTCAAATGAAAAACCTCGCCGAAATAAAACACCTCGAATAAAACAATAAAATATTCATAAAGGTTACGAAAATGAGAGTTAAACAAAAGTAGAAAGTAGAATGAACACATGTCCTCTCAACTCTCAAGTTCCTTGCAGCCCCTTCTACGTGGGATGTTAGGGTTCATCACCATCATCGTCGCTTTACAAAAAATCCTCTCTCATTGGTATAGCTCATGTCATACTTGCATTTCCTCCATGTGAGAGTTCTTTCCTCTTTCCTTTTAAATCTATCTCACTAATTGTAATGCATATTAAAGGAATCGCTACACAACCCCAATTTGGCTGAGTTTTCATCACTTTCTATTTCAATAATTCACTCAGCCACTTCTTCCTTCCCTTCAAATCTGAGGGAGAATACCCGCAAGGCGTCTGCCACTAATGCCTACAAGACCCCCAACTCCCATTGTGTGTGTCCCTATTACATAATTTAACACCCTCCGCCTTACCCCAGCTTCTGTGTTCTCATCTTAAATTCACACGAACAAAGTCGTGGCAAGCATTTCAAGGCTGCTTAATTAAGTTAGAAATGTTCCTTTCCAATCCTGCCACTTTATTTGCTAAACGACAAATGAAACGCTCTTCATTTGATCGCTCCTTCCTCCTCCAGCATCACTTCGCAGACTTCGCACACACTTCCACTTACATCGATTCAAATAATAGACCAAACTTCAATCACAGCTTTAATACAACGAGACAGGGACCCGTGGCGTAACAGTCAACATTATCCACATTAAACATTTCAATCCCATTATCCCCACAGTTCATTTCATTTCAGGGTGGAAGCATTCGTTCATGATTAATTCATAGTGGGAGTGTGACAGATATTTAATTCAGAGATATTGAACGAATAAATTGAAGTGCAGTTTCACACAATGCCACAATATCGAACTTATTATTTTCCACCAAATGTCAATAAATGAGTTCAACGATTCGACTCAAAATTAGTTTTCGTTTTCGTTCCAAAATTTCAAGATTTATGGAAATTCCCATTTCCATCAATAACCCAACATGGCAGCAACCCATTTTTCCAATTTGCAGTGGATTTCTGAGCAAAAGCTTTGCAAAAGAACTGAACTGCACATGCAAAAGCACAAAAATGTATTTTACATGGATTACATGTCTCTCTTCGCGAATGGATTCGACGTGAGTGTGAGTAACCCAAAAGGTTTTAGGTTGGGCACATGAGGTTCTTCTTCGGGTCACTTAAAAACGGTGTGTATTCTTCTTCCTGTTGGCATACAAAACTCCTACAATAAAGAGTTCTACTGCGGGGCTGGTGGGATGAAGTTTTGGTTGATGGTGTGTGGAAAGTTGGTGGATGCACGTACAACACACGCCATAAATAACTCCACAGGGAAGCAAGCTGAGAGAGAAATCCCGTGTCTCCAGAAATGGATCGTTTCTGGTGCGACACTATGATTTATTATCGATATGAGACAAGAAATCAGTCCTTCAACTCCATCCACCTCGACTCGTCTTTCCAGACGCGTCTTCCCAACAAAAATATGAAGGCAGCAGCACAACTCACAAACTCACAACTCTGTCAGTTCACCGTGCACCTCACAGCCTCAGATCATCAACGAGATGATGACAGACCTAACCAGCAGAACGATGTTCAAAGGAAATTACTCCATAATCTTTGTTCCTCGTCACAACTTTCTCCTTTAACCTCTCTCCTCCGTACCTAATCATTAGGAGTATCAGATCGCATTTCAAATTACACAGGCTCAAGTTTAACAAAGAGGAAACTCGTACACATCCGGGTCTTGCATAAATAAACTTCTAATTATTACAGAGCTCCCGTAACAGACAACAACTCATTCACAAAGTTCACTACACGTGTGGCACCTTACGTAAAAATTACAACCTGCAGCAGAGCACACAACCCAACAGTTCTATTTAAAAAGATACCATCTTCTCACTAGCAAGTTTCCAAAATCTCTACGATAACTCACAGTGCAAAATATAATGAGCAAAGTTGGAGTTTCCTTTGTACACACACTTGTACAAGTGTCACAAGCAGAGCTCAGGAAATACTCCGAGTTGTCAGTCACCCTGAATATACACGCCTGTTTTTCTTTCCAAGAAGTAAGTGATAAGTTCTTTGGAACATATTTCACTCTCATGCAAATACATTCAAAAACACTTACAAGTAACACAGGAGAACATATACACCCAAGTACAACATAGATCAGAGATGACATTGACTACATATTCACACCCAACATATCTTCTTGCCTTGCAAATGAAGTCACAACTCCTGAAGGTGTAAAGAAGGTCTCAAGAAAATCTTACTCACACAACCCAAAAGAAAAACTACCTGAGAAAAAACGTATTATTTTGTGAGAAGGACAGGGAAGACGGAGCAAAAGTTTAAAGATGGATCACACACACTCTCACAAGTCTTTTCAAAGTTAAGATTAGGTTTGGGGAAGTCTCTCTCTACTTTTTCCCATATAAATTCTGCCAAAGATTGTGTGTGTGAG
This sequence comes from Isotomurus maculatus, assembly GCA_034696585.1. Lineage (NCBI taxonomy): Eukaryota > Metazoa > Arthropoda > Collembola > Entomobryomorpha > Isotomidae > Isotomurus > Isotomurus maculatus. Next base: position 17,598 of record JAQGAC010000050.1, on the reverse strand, counting down.
GTGAGAGAGGTGTGATACCGTTGGGAGAATTATCATATCGCATTAGTCGCTTGACATCCACTCAGCTTATCATGTGAGGCTCATCATATGAATGTCTGGGTATCTCTGTAAAAAGCTACTTTAGTAGTCTCTCCTCTGCTTTCACCACACATCCCTCGTGAGTCTTCATGTGGAATCCCACCCGACTTCTCGCCACTCCACATCCATCCATCCACCTTCTTCAAAACTCAAAAGCAACCCATACAACTCCCAACCCACACGTGCTAAGCAACGTTACGCACCTTCTACCTTCTATACTTCTATCGGACCTTTGAAAGAAGAACTCTCGAGGATGTTGGATGGCTTCTTTTTATCCTTTGTAAGTGTCATCTCAAGTTAAAAAAGAAAGACACAAATTCCAAGTCACGAACAGTTTGCATGCAATTTATCTTCCCGATATGAACTCCCTACACACTTAAGCCTCTAGACTCTCCTCCTCCTCCGCCGTCTTAAAGTTACTCTAATTGTCAAGAAAGAACTGAGAGAGCAGAGAAGACTTTAAGGAAAACATCTCATGCTAAAATAAGCACGCTACTTAGGAGCCTACTTTCTATCTCAGGTACATTAAGGGCCTTTCCGGTCTCTTACTACTTTTACTTTCACTTCATATTCAATGCTGAGAAAAGACTTGGCGCATAAAATATGAACAAGTTTGGAACTTTTTAAGAGTTGAGTTTTTATTCCTCTATACTCGCATATACCACTGCTCCATCCTTATCTCCGTTTTATAGTTATAGCAGACTTACTTCAAGCGTCTTATATATCATCTCAAGTTATATATGAGTATTAAGGCTAATAAATGTTATTACAGACTTAAGAGGAAGAGAAGACTTTTGAAGGTTTATTCCTCATTTGGAAAATCCTTGTGAAGCTTTACATGCAGAAGAGATTTACATCCTAGAAACCATTCCCTCCCGTTCATTATTAAACCCTTCATCCTCCTTTCTTTTCACCAAAAATATTTATTCACAAGTAATCACTCGAATTATTCTTAACTAATGAATCAAAAGTACATAATAAATAGGTCAGCCTATACTCACCTTATATATATATATATAACATCAAGCCGTGTCTAATGAGACTACGTAGCGAGAAGAACACAGTAACACAGTATTTTATAATGACTACATAACATTGAGATAAAGAACATCTCTCTCGGGACTTACTAATACTCATGGTGAGATCAAAATTCAAAAGGCCAAATACAAAACGCAACGCTGTATCATCAGAGCGGAGATCTCAGTTACTTTGCGAATAAATGGAGTGCAGGGAGACTACGTCGTAATGATGATCCTACGAATACATTCTGTAGCAATTAAGTTGAAACTACGGGAGACTCTCTCCGGGACCATCACCACCACCCATCGTATCATTACATTTCTCTGGAGAAAGCAGAGTTTCGAGTGGACCAGTTCAAGAGAGTAGCACAGTAGTAGTAGGCCATCATTACCAACATCAACAAACGCTGCCAAGTACATCCTCACTTTCTCGCCCAAACTTTCCTCCAATCGCCTTTAACCTCACCAGCAACATCAAAACATCAAACAGGCCGAGTGCAGGAGACTTTTTAGACTTCATCAGGAAATTGAGTTTTTATGGAAAACTGTAAAAGAGCACTCATTGTGTTTTCATTCAGAGGAAAGTCCACACGGAACACGCAGAGACTAAGCTCAGCCAAACATTCCTCGCCACTCAGTCTTCTTCAGTGGGTCTCCATCAAATCTCAAAAACTACTCAAAAATTGAACACTTTCAAAGAAACACACACAGTCCACCGCTCATTGCCCCAGACACCGAGAGATTGTTATGAGATTGCTTACGAAACAAAGCCTGAGCTTTCTCCTTTCTCTTTTATACAAACAAACCTATTTCCTTCAGTGCGATTTCGTCCTTTCTTGATTAGATGACCATCATCACTCCAACACATTTCCCTACACACACACCAGAGATCCCAGAATAATTGAACTTGATTCTCCATCCCCAATATTCCTCGACAAAAGTTCCACACGTGCCAAAATTGGGATTTACTTTGACCAAATAAATCCAAACACACTCCAACAACCTCCGCCGTTCCTTCTAATGGAAGTACATTCAACATTTGCAATTTCCATCCTTTTGCAGATATCCCATACGCTTTCTTCAGTGAATCACGAAATCACGATAATAATTCGTCTGATAGGTTTTCCTTAAGAAATTTTTCAAACGAAACGAGACACACACACACACACAAATGGACTCACTGTATAGTTGTTTCCTTATTATCTACCCAAGTCCGTACTTATCGGGAGGAAAATAAAAGGGAATAAAATTGAATGCGTGTGTGTTGTGTGTAGTGGACTTTCTCCGTTATGTGATCATCCATATTGCATTATTATCTTTTCCAAACATGCAAACCATTTATTCCGAACAAATTGAAGTTTCCTATTTGCTCGTCACAAGTGTAGTTTTCCTTCAAATAAAGACGGACATTACAATGGAGTACTCTTCTCTACACTCTCATCTCCAATTCCTTCTCTCTCAAGAAAACTCTTTTTCTTTTATGGCGATACTTTCGTTGTGAAGGCCAGCAGAGAGATGATGATGATACACCACCAACACCAACTGTAGCCTACAGATACACACTGCCAACTACGGCGTGCAGTCTTCGGCAGTCATTTCATTTCCAGCTCTCTTGAGCACATCCGCACTCCGCCTTCCGTGAGTACAAAAAATGGAGAGAAAGTATTTTGAAAAAAAGACTTTAGGAACAATGTTGTAGGAGGATGGAAGTATAATAGCTTGTTTCAGAATTTTAAGAGCCCAGATAAACGATTATTTTGTATGAAACAAAGATACAGCACGTGTCTTTAAAGAGAGACTCTCTCTCTCTCCTTATATTGACAATTGATGGCTGAACACTTTATCTTTTACTGCCATCATCCATTTCTTCCGTCCTGCCACTTTTAAATGTCTCCTCTGCTCCCTTTCTCGTGTGTGTGTGCAATGTAAGTAATGGCTGAGTGCCTTTGCTCTAAACTATAAACCTCGTCAAGAAGCCAACAAAACTGAATGCACAAGAGAGAAACACTGCTGGCTCCAGAAGAAGGGAGGAAGCTTCTTCATCTCCAATATTTCCTTGTCTCCAGGCGAAGTTTAAAAATATTCCAAGTGCGTTCCGCGTTCCCCATATACAAAACAGTAAAGCACAAGTGGGCAAGCACACTCACAAATAAAAATCCGTGGATCATTTGAATGACAATCGGATCATTTGTATCCTTTACTTTTACTGTTGTGGGGAAAGAACAAACAAAATGGAAAGTAAAAATCAGCTTGAGGGAAAGAGTTCATTCTTTCCAATCATCCATCCTTAAAGGCAATCCAGACTTCCAGACAACACACACACAAAAAACACACACACACTTTCCCCAAAACTGAATTATTTCTACTTTGTATGAGAATTGAGAACACACAACACACACAGAAGCAGGAAGAGTTGTGTGTGACTTACAAAGTTTGATTGTGCGTGCAAGCGTACCTACGTTCCTTTAGATTCTAGAAGAAAGTAAAAAGTAGAAATAGCTAAATACACTCTTTTGACAAAGCGTAAAAAGGTTGGAGAAAGTAGAAAGCTCGTGGCAGAGATTCTGTGACGGTGGTTGTGGACTTGAATGGCATATCTTTGTGAAGTGGCATTTGATATTAGAGAGTAGGCATATCATTCGCCCTACGATAAATCTGCGTCCCACAGATATATCACATTCCTCCCTTACGATGTTATCATTTTATTTCCGCCGGGAAATGATCCGAATGCCAAATCTCTTCAGCATCAAAGTGGGAGTCGCGGTGTCCTCTTCCCAACTTCCCACTGAATTTCATGAGGTGCCCTTTCGCTCCGACAAATCTAATAGCTGTCCTTCACTACTCTCTTTACTCGCAGCTTTCTCTCTTTACACAAAAGTCCAACCGACGGACAAGTCACAAGAGAGGCTTCTCCAGAAGATACAAAGTACAAATGCTGCTGAGTGCGGAACTCCCATTTCCCTTCTGTTGAATGAACACTCAAAAATTCCCCAGTTGCTTTTGACTTCTTCCTAAAAATAAAACTTTCTCAGCTGTCCTGTAACTGCTCACTGAATCTCATTACTCGCTAAGTGACGGAGACTCCAGACTCCCGACTTCGTCTTCCTCTGCGTGTCTCCTCATTCGTAATTTAATATAAAGTAAATTACCCCGAATTAAATTCAACTATGTGCAGAACGGACACAAAACTCGAGAGAGAGAGAGACAATAAGGAAGTCTAAAGGGAAAGGAGGGATGTGTGAACTCACTCCAACTGCAAATCTAAACCCGACAAATTCCAAGTCACCAAAGACAAAACTGTGTGACGGAGTCTGTGAATTAAACTTCTAAACTTCCTTTCTACTCATCAATTTTGAACGAAATCATAACGAATTTGACCTCACAAGCTCACTACTCACACTCTCGTAACTCTTTCTCTAAATACCTAGAAATCTAACTTAACTCAATTCCAGCTAGTTTCTAACAAAATCAAACGAGTTCTACAGAATTTAATATTGAGTTGTGTGTGTAAATCTAGCCTAACTATTCTGTAGCAGTAATAGTAGTGACATAAATAACTAAGGAAAACTGTTTCTCCAATAGTATTTGTTTGCTCGTCAATTTTCTGTCCCTATTTACACACAAACTTGGCAGAAAACCTTAATGTCTAACCGTCTAACGTGCACACACGATGAATGAGGAGGAATTTACGGGAGAATATTGTTAATTAAAAATGCATGAAGAAAAAGAACCACCCAAGAGTTCCTACCTGATTACCCCATGTAGTTGGGAATAAATAGCCGATAACTAAGTTTACTTGTCATGTAGGAAGACCAATTTATTCCCACGCCCACCAGGTAATCGACTTGTCTCGGAGCCACAGAACTCACAGAAGTGCACACGTCTACACAACACAAGTTCAGGGTTCATAATGGTTTCCTTATTTACCTATAAACTCACCTTCAGGAGTCAGTCGCAGGTTAATGGCAAATTCAATATTCGTTTCCTTATTAGAAACTCGTGGGTACACAAATAAACGCGATAACCTCCGCGACTAACTAACTAGATATCCGAGATGCCTCTCGAAACACACGATACTTTCATCGTGCTGGAAAGGAAATGAAACAAAACGACTTGGGATTCCATGAACCGTTTAATCCGTCTGATGAATGCCACAAAACCTCTGGCTCTCATCCTCCTGTGTTTGCCAGTGAAATCCAATCATCCCTCATTAAGGTCGAAGAAAACGAGGCTACATATGATTTGCTTAATAAAGTGTATTATTCTGGTGGAGCAAAAGGACGAGGAAAAGTTAATGGAAGAGACCCAAAATGGGAAATGGATTTTCCATTTGGCGTCCGCTCTTGGAATGCTACTCCCTATGATACATATTTCTACTAGCCACAATATAATACATATACACATCTCTGGATAATCTATAAATACGACACACACACACACAATACTCTCCAAAGGACTTTGGCAGCAAGAGCAACGAGAAACCAGCAAGGAAACGAACTTTCGAGTTTCGAGTCAATGAATATGAACAAGCCAAGTAGTGTTTGGAGCCATGAACATCCATTCTGATTCATACGGACAGCTATGGTCGTGCAAAAACACACACACATACACAAATCCACATATACATTTTATACGACCAGCCACTCTTCTCTTCGGAAAGGGAAAGTCTCTCTCTCTCCCTCATTACTTTCTCTTGTCTTCATTTCCAAGTATTCCTCCAACAAAAGACCAAAGAGACTTCAGAGAGACATCCAAATCCAAATCTAACCTACCTACACCCACAATACTAAGAATACTAACTCTACTAACCTTAACCATCGACATCAATGAGGTTTTTTCTCTCACCCTCATTCCCTCTGATTGCAAAACATAACAATAAATGCGAGCTCATTGACATACACATCAAAACCTTTACCATCACTCCCATCGATAAGATGAGTCCCTGTCCTACATTCACCCACCAATCTTTATCGTTTATTGCATAAACACACTCGCCCACAACTATTCCCCCAATTCGCAATGCAAAAGGAAGATTATTCTTCAAACAGTTTTGGCCCGAACCTTCCGAAACCGCCCGTTCCCTCATTACACAACAACTCAAACGATTTCGAAAAAGGACCCGCAGCAGCTCTTCTCTCTGCCTACCAAAACACACAGGCACACACCCAACATTCTTTCAACTTTCAAAAGCCTCTCTTATTTGCTCTACCAAAGGCTAAAGGTGCATACCTTGTATAAGTATACACACACACACATGGAATAACGCAATGGGCCATGCATGAAAGATAATCCTACAGGGAGGAAGTAAACTACCCGGATCAATAAATGACTTTGTGCGGATCCAATTCAACCGGGAGAGACTGTGGCTGAAGCAGCAGTGAGCCAAAGTATGTGTGTCTAAATTCTTTTGCACAATGAACGAGTAGAAGGCAAAGTGTAGAGAATATCAAAAGTACTTATTCAGCATTGAACATTCACCTCCTCTCTCTCTCATATAAATGCAACCTCCACTTTTCTAGTCCCAATGTAACTTTCCTCCCACCACCAACCAATACTGCCGATGATTCTTCCTGCCCACATCAAATGCTACTTTAAAATGAGGGAAATGTAAGTCAAAGGATCTCTCTGCACACCCAACATCCAACGAACTCCATTTTTACATGCTTCACTCTCCCTACTACATAGAAAGTAGAGACGGGCACACAGAGCTAAAGAGAAAGTTATTACTATACTGGTATACCCATCTCTCAACCAGTTCCTTAAGCTCCTTTCACCCTCACCCACAAACTATAGACAAAAACACGGAAACAATAGACAAGGAAATGAATTCAAGTTTGGTTTACGTTTCGAATTTCATTTAGCCAACAAGCCAACATCCAAGGGCCAAGTAAAGGAATGAGAGAGAATGTACGAGAAGTTGTAAAGTAGAATAATACGTCGGAAGTTTGCAAATGAGACGATAACTTATTCCACGCGAATCAAGTGAGCAGCAGTGTAGAATGTGAATAGTTACGGATACACACAGAGAACTCTTGAAGCAGCTACTCTCTCCCTGTGTAAATGCAGTTCGCAATACATTCTCATTTGTTCCACTTTGGTTGTTGTGGGACGCATCAATTCCATACGCCTTGATATCCCACTTTTTGCACTATTCTCCACACACACGTTCATCCATTGGCAGTTAGTTTTTTACTCCAATGAATACGAAGCATTCATTAAACACGGAAAACTCCAAATTACTTCGTGTTTGTCTACTTCATCTACCGAATTTCACTTCCACTCAGTTCATCTCGACTTTTATGCATCAACCAATGGAGAAAGTCGCCAGAAACTCGTAATTCCATGAGTAGTCAGTTTTTGCGAGCACTGCAAGTCGGTTTGGCGTGAATGATGAGCAAACACCGGCCAAACGATACGACACACACGGGATGCTGTAATGTGTGCATAGCAGGAGCCAACACATTTTTTATACAAAAGCTCAAAGCTCACTGACTTTCACTGTTGACTGTGAGTCTGCATCTGTGTTCGTGGAACGGTGTGCAAGTGTTTATTTGGGTCAATGGAGTGAAGTACACAGAGGTCTACTCCACTCTACACTTGCTACACTACGGAAAGAGATATCCCAGTGTGTGTAAAACTTGTGTGTAACCTTATACATTTGACTGAAAGAAGACTCCTTATTGTAATCATAACACGGCGAGGCTGGCGGTAGAGGAAAGAGAGGAAGCCGGGAGAGAGCAACCAATGGATTGAAATGAGATACGGACTCTAATGCAATGTAAACGAGAGAGGAAAGGAGAAAGCTCAGGTTGTTCTTCTCGTAGGATTTCGCAAGGTAAATTAAGAGGGAAGGAGTCTCACGGATCTTGTTCCGTAAAATGAAGGAAAAAGTAAAGATATGCGGTTTCCCTTTCTCCTCCCGACACACTAGGGACTTTCAAAACATCTGAAATTCACTTCACAAGTCCCCATTCGTTAACCTCCTCTTCAAGAAATGGAAAAGTCTTCCTGCCTTCCCACTACGACCTTACCTACGTTCTTACGTCTACCTTCCTCCTCCATTCTTTCCATCTTTGCCAGTCCTTCTACCTTCTACCTTTTCCAAAAAGCCAAAAACCTAAAACCTTCCACAAAATTCATTCCCAATTTCTACTTCCACGCTCACACTTAAACCGCAAGGACTTTATGGCGAAAGATGTGACAGGTCAGTACGAAACCTCGTATTTCAAAACGGACATTAATATTGGAACAAGGGAAAGCTAAGCACTGAGGTGGTTATTCTATTATTTCCCATTGTTCTCCATTTCAAAAGACCCATTGCAAATTACAAAATAGGGAGAGTGTGTTCCTTTGCCAAATTTCTTACTCCAGGGGAACTCTAACCTCCCACACACACACACTCTGCTACGCTTTAAACGTGAAGTGAGTGTGGATGGAGAAAGTGTTGCTAGAGAAAGTGTTATACACAGAACACTCACATACACAATAGTATACACACACAAACCCACAGCTAACAAAATTGCAGTTTACTTGCAAAACACGACTGTATACAGAGAACAGCCCAAAGTATGAAGTATGGAGTGCATTAAACCATGAGAATAGGACACACACATACTACACACTAACGCAACGCAGGACAGGAAAGTGTAGCTGCCTCACTCTCAGCTCAGCTAAAATCCGTAGTTTTTAGGACTTTCTACATTCTACTAGTCCGTTCCTATCCATAAGATACTTAAGCCACACAGTGAAAGTAGGAGAGAGAAGCCTTTTTTATTTTCACGCTCGTCTATCGATCCATTAAGATCTGCAAGTTTAGTTAGAAAAGAGTCAGAGAGCACACACACACAGAAGGCAGGCTGGCTAACCGAGCCTACGAGAATGCCAAAGAAACTCCTAGCTTACCAACCATCTTTGCCAATGCTCCCGATTTTTACTTTCTACTTTCTCCTTTTAGCCTCCGTCAGAATCCGTTGGTCCATCCACCACCACCAGCACCACTCCTGCTGCTACTCACACTACTACCACCATCACTATAATAATTCTTCTGGGTTTACTTGTCTATCGCTGAGAGATTAGTGTTGCTCCAGTACTTTCACTTCATGACCAAAGGAATCTTTGTAGATGAAGAGCATCACAAACACACACACACAGAGGGAAACATATTTGTAGGGAAAGGAAAAGAGGGGGAGGTTCACTCGAGAAGAAGCCAAAGAAGTCAACCCAACCCACTGCGAGTGTGTTGTGTTCATACAGTTTATTTCTCATTTTATGTTCCACAACAGACAAAGTCACAACAGAGCGAGAGACTCCAATTTCAAAGATACACGCTCAACACTCTTCGGCTTATTAATAGGGACTCCTCGCTATATGCTTACTTTCTAAGGATCCTTGCTGCTTTCTTTCTAATCGAAATCCAATGATGGTGTTCCTAGTTAAATGGATATTTATTTGTCTGCGTGAGTAGAAGCTTAACAGTCAATAAACTGTCGTAAAAATGCGTGTCTGTGAGAGAAAGGCCCAGAAGATATTTTCCACTCATCTCTTCGTAGCCTCAAGGGACAAATAGGAATATTTAAATTCCTCATTATTTAAAAGCCAAAAAATTCTAGCCTTTGTACAAAATCCTTTGCTCAATTTCATTTCCAATCTATTGACTTTTCCAGCCTATCCAGGTTCCTTTCATTTTTCACCCAGATTCCCTGGAAAATGTTAGACAAATAAAAGGATGAAAAGACAAACACTTAAGGCAGAGATAATCACTCAACCATTTTGAAAAGAGCTTAAACTTCAATAGGATTACGAGAGACTCCTTCAAATTAGCGGAATACCTCATTTAACGAGTACAAAAGTTGTTCAAAGTCGAGCAAATCCAAACTGTTGGTGTTTGTACATCGCATTGCTGTCTTTTTTTTAACTGGAAACTGGAAGGTTCATCCCTTCATGAGCTTAAGTATAGTGCAACTCTAAGGCTCACATATAAAATAGGTTCTAAATTCAAAGAAAGCTATTCCTCTCCAAAACCATTTCACACATAAGCTTAGCGAAGCGTCGAAAGTTAAAAGTCAACAGGGACAAAACGAATCCCAAGCGGAGGCTCATCATCATTACACTCTCGAAAGTTAGCAGACAATTACAACGAGAGAAGAAATAAGAGCTCATGTGAACTAAAACCTTTACACAATCCGATTTCACGCATCGAATACATTTGAAAGGAAAGGCTTTTGTGCAGACCTCCACACTCGCTGCTCCTGCCTGCAACTAAACTCTCCCGAGTGAAGGAATGTTTTGTGATGAATAGCGAGTGGAAATCAACCATCACAGCCAACTATCACTATCTGCATTACACTTCCATTAGGCGCATATAATATTACCTTCACTTTTGTTTCATCCACAAAGTGTTTATTATTTCCCCTGTAGCTCCAACCTCCATGAATGAACTCGATAATACTGGAACAATAAAGTTGTTGGGAGTCTCTCCAGCACTCCACAATCATTTCACGTCCTTTCTAATTCCCTACAAATACCTCCAAGGTTTCAGGTTTTGTGTGATTTACCATTTACGCCGTAGTCTTCTCAGTTTCCCATCAAATAATACAAACAAACTTATACTCAAAGTGTTAATGTTAATACACACACATACTTCGTGTGAAAAAGCTTTTTCTTTCTATCTACATTAAATTAAAACACACCATAATACTGAGGAGCTGCTCGGTGAGTGTTGCACTAGCCCATTACATCCGAAGAATATATACTTATTACTCCCATAACTGTACACACTAGGAATAAGGACCTCCGTGACTCATTCCAACACACACACAGAGAACATTAAAGTACTTAGAATATTCTCCTTCACTTCCAGACTTAAATGAAGAAACTGACTGGGGAAAAGACGGGCTGGAGGAAGTCATGAACTATGTGGCAGTAGAAAGAAAGCGGATGTGAAAGTATGCAAATGAAATCAGTGAGTATTACTCGGGAAGAAGTTTCCACAAAGAAACGTCAGGCTCAGACCTACGTGCATTCTTTCATGTAGTTTTAAACAATACCAACCCATTAAACCAAAACTTGCTCCACGAGAGCTGAAAGCTAGAAAGCAGCTCTCTGGGCTTCTGCCATGTAGACAAAAGGACTCCATCCGTTGCAATAATATTTGCGAGGCTTAATGTGTAAAAAGGATAATTTGAACGCGCAATCATTCCCGTTAGCTCGCCCTAAAAGAGAAAAGCTCCAGAGAAAGTCTTTAAAGTTTGGGTGAAATGAGCATCGAACTGAGGAATAAATTCCTCCAAGTGGAGAAAGAAGTGGGAGTGGATCAAAAGTGGTGGTGGTGGTCCGAAGGCTGTAGAGAGTCCCATTCAACGAGGCACCAGGGATCAATTGCTCCCATTGAGGCTTAAGAGGTGAATCTCCCAGAAACCCTGCCCAGCCTTCCTCCACTTTCAACAGGAACTTGTCTGCTACACAGTCTACATCCCAGTTGCTACCCACAGTGCCTCTTGGAAGGCCATCATTACCCAACACTCAAGTAATCTCATCATCATCTCCACACTCACCTTTCAAATAACCATTTACTCGAGGAAGAATTAAACTAATGAGGTTATTCGGGAGAAGTTAACACACTACAATTAAACTGCTTTAAGTTTCTCTCCAAGGGTTTCTCCCGAAGGGAAGAAGGATCGAATCATCAAATAGTTACAGTCAACTTAAGTATGCACACACTCTGTCTGGACTCTTTGGAGTGTGTCTGTCTGTCTGTGCGTGTTTGATGATGGGAGAAAGTTTCTTTTCGCAATAGTCTTATCCTCTTATCATTCCATTTGGGTTGATTCATTTCCTATTATCCTCGGCTGCCACCATATGGGCTTCAAGATCTAAAGTAGTTTGCTTAAAGGAGTCTACTACAAACGCAGTGCATAAAAGAATGAAAGGGGATTTAGGCTACAACTCAACAATGCATGGTATTAGAAAACTACTCTCCCAGGAAAGATCTTGCCTGTGTGTGTCTACTTTGGCCAAAAAAGTAAAAGCAGGCAGCAGGCTTGTTACACAAGATGAGAATCAAGTGAATCTGAGATGCGGAAAGTTGGCAAAAACGACTTTTTCGCAAAAGTAGATCTGAAGAAGAGTAAAAGACGACATATCGAGAGAAATGAGATAGGAAAGACGCTTTAGATTTGATCGTGAAAGGCCAGCAGGGAAGAAGAATAACCGAAATCGAGCATTTTTCTCGGATAGTCGCAGAAGAAATGGATTGAGATTCAGTTAGACGGATGGAAAATAAGGTTTTGGCTTCTGACGACGGCCAATGTGAAGACAGAAGGACGCGAGACTACGAGACCACACGACCAACAGTGCAAAACTACAGCTCAGGAGACATATAAACTGCCACACTATTATCACTGCGAAGGTGCCTACAAACTGCTGTCTCCTTCCTTACGTTTCTTCTCCTTCTCCAGCTTCAAGAGCGAATCCCTTTGCTAAACCTACAATCTAAGTGGCTCGACTTTTTCATGTGCAAAGAATTCTTCTATGTGATCTCTTATGAATTAAACTCAGTTGACTGTGTGACTCTCCTCTGACAGAATCTTTCGCTATGCTCTTATTTCTCCTTCTTTCGTCTCTCTACCTAAACTTCCACTTCTTTCACATTTCTTACACGCTTTCCTTCATTTCCAAGATTCCTCTTATATAACTCTATACCATATATAACCTTCCTACTACTCCACCACCACTTTCTCATGTATGAATGACGATCGACTTCTTCGCGGACGAATGGAGAACCTCCCTATCTCCCCACAACCAGTCACCACAAAAATTTAACGCCTTTTCACACTTTAGCCCATCCACTTTCCTCGCGTTCTATTCTCGTTCTTTCAACTGTGCTATATAAATACACAAGTGCCTCTGAAGCAATTCTTACAAAACGTCCTTTTTAAAACTTGAATTCACTCAAATGCCCGTCCAATCCGTGTTTATTACTCTCTCCATTCAGAAATAGACTTTTACTCCTCCACAGCTTAAGTGTGGGAGAATGAAAAATGGCTAATCGACTATGAGACCACCACCGGACACAGAAATGATTCACGTAGCTCACTGTCCCCATCTTCTATCCCCACATAAATGATACAACGGCCAGTCAGAAGAGAGAAAGAAAGTCTCCCATAAAGAAGAGTTGGAGAAAGCATCTCTCTTTCTCCAAACCTTTTAAGACCTGTCTCAGGCTACTTTCTCCTTCACTCGGTACTCAATCACCACCGTCATTTCCCCAACTTATCTCCCTCAAGAAGAATCACAATCAAATTGCCCATAAATGGATTCCTTGCCCGCAAATAATGTAACATCAATAAAACCCATTACATCTCTAAATTACTCGTAACACGCGATGAAATCCTTTATTTTATGTCGCTCACCGTGAAAGAGAAAGTGGGTGAGATACCATCAAATGGGAAAACTAACAGAAAGCCACGAGTCTTATCTCCCACAAAGTAATAACGAGGAAGGATGATCAAAAACCGAATTATTAATCGCATAACAATGTGAAATCATTTAGGAACACACTAATATTTCCACAAGACTTTATGTAGACTCCCTTTCACTTTCCCAGTCTCTGTCATTCCCTGAATTCTCTCTGGCGACTCGTCCCCTGCTTTTGACTGAAGAGAGAAACTCACCAGGATTTTTAAATGACGAAAATCTTTTCTTACTACAGGACAGACTCTCCAGCATCTCTCTGCGTGTCTACTTAAGCTTTCGAAGATAAAGTAAATAAAGAAGCCGAGAGAGACTTGTTATCCCAAGGAGAAGAAAGTCATTTTGATCTCAGATTCCATCTCAGACAGAATCTCCTCTGAGTTTGATTAATACTATGCACGTCCACCTACCAATATGATGGATAGGAAAAAGATCTCCACAAATATGACGAAACCACTCTCACTCTGTTTTCCTTCCCCTCGTCGTCTCTCCTTTATTCTCAAGATGACTTTCTTACAAGTTCCAAGCTAATTAATATTTTATTCCCTTTGACTTTTCCTTCTTCAAAGCCTCCAACACAATTCCCAACGGTGCATTACAGACTCTCTCAAGTCTCTGCATAACAAACCGGCTTTCTTTGCTTTCTCTCCAGATATTAATTTGCACAAAAGGCCCAAATAATAGTGAATACACACTTTGATTTTTATTAAACACATCCCAGTGATTTCTAAGATCTCTCAAAATAAAACCCAATGCCATTAGCTCATTTCTAATCCCCACGAAGATAATTAAGTAACAATGATTATCTCTTCGTGTATCAGACAGAATTAGCCGTGTAATTCCTTTTGTTCCCGAAGGAAGAGTCAGTCACACACCCACCCTACTTGTAAATCTCTTTGGGTGCATCAAGAAATGTTAAAAAATCTACAAACTTTCTCCCCTCCTCGTCTGTCTCATCTCCCTATTCTGTCGCTTTCTGTGTATGTGTGTGTGTGTCCTTGTCGGGCGATGGGAAAGAAGGCAGCCCGGAATTTGAGAAACTTTGTGAGGAATTAATTACGTCAAACTTGTCTCTGTGCTTAGGCCCGTAAATCGTAATTGAGTGAGAGAATTAGGAAACGACGACCAACGCAACAGAGTGAAATGAGGCGTGAAGATAATCTGAAAGTGAACGGAGGAGGGAAGAGACAGCGAGGGGAGCTTTCCCTAATCAAATTATCGGTCGCTGTGGGAAGGCGACTAGAACATCATCGATTGACTTTGCTTTCTCTCTCTCCCTTTATGGCCATTCGAAGAGATGCCATCGCCAGTCTCATCTTTATTGCTTTCCCCATGCCAAGAAGTACTCACAAAATGTGTGTCTAGGGTTTTAGGCACTGCAGGCCACTTTAGATAGAGAAATCATTCATTATTATTACTCTCATCATCATCACACACCTCTCCATACAGACAACGTCCCTTCGTTCCCTTCTCCTTGCCACTTGTTATCCCAACAACCACCCACAGAGAATTGCCCTTCACTTTATCGCTTATTACTCCATGATCACCAACATTACTTATTACTCGACGCAGTTTAGCATATCTTTAGAAAGACATTTAGAATTGATATTACCCGTGTTTAAATACCTCAAATAAACGCGTAATCTTTAGAGGCCTTGCAAATCAAAAGGCTTTCACTGTGGAACAGCCAGAGAGAAAGTCCTCCGCATCTAAACTCTAAACTGTAAAACGTGAATTTGTGATGCAATCAGAGGAACCCGCATCACTTGCTCTACTTCCCACAGACCAAGCAGATGTGGATAAATACACGCCATGAGAATCATAATCGGTTGAAACGATGAAATGCCCTCTTTACATTGGAATATCGTCCCCATAGCCTCCTCACTGCTTTCTCCCGCTGTATATCTACCTATAGTGTACCTATATATAAGCTAAGAAGCGCACACTATACTACATATACATCCTACTACTCCTACAACCTTCCTCGTAAGTTATGGTACTTCCTAAGTGCAACCCTCTCGTGATGATGCTACCTACATTCCGAGTAAAACACTTCCATTTAACGTGCATGAGAATCCCTAATCTTTGTAAAAGGCGTGTCCACATGAAACTGTCCATGTCGTTTCTTATGTAAGCACTCATTTATTCATGAATCCATCATGAGCCGTGTAATTTTTCTTTCCTCTCACAAGAACACTCCTAGCAGAGATGCCTTCCACTCCAGCTCCATACCTTCAGCAGCACTGCGCTTTCGATACAAATTCTAAAGAGGAAAGAACACCTGGAGGAATTCCAAAAATCATTCGACTAGAAAGTGCTGATGCAAAATGGGATTTCGTGAAGCCAAGACGAAACTGACTAAACTAAAACTTCCACAGGAGATTTCTACCCGTGCCTATGTAGTTCATAAGGATTTGAACCGATGTAATGCAAACACACAGAGAGACTCACATGTGTGTGTGTGTATGTTTTTGTGCAAGTCTTTTGTGCTTGAGTGACGAAAGTAGGTTTTAAGTCGGTATTTTCACTCGTGGTAAAAGAAGATAAGTCCACTTTCAAGGAGAGAACCACGCAGTGTGATTTAAGGAACTTCTTTCCCTTCTTTCCCTTCTCCTTTCACCCAACTTTAAAGAAATATGATGGAGAGATTTATCACTCTCAGCCTTTTATGCTTTAATGAATTAATGCATGAAGCAGAAAAATTAAAATAACAGGCAAAAAGGAGTCTTAACGAACTCACACAGAATAATAACATGCAGTTCCCTCTTCTTTTTATCTTTATAGGCCAATTCACATTTTCACATCCCAATTCTGTCAACTTTTTACTTTTTACATTGTTCCCTTGTTCACAAAGACAATCACGCAGAAACATAATCTATAATGAAAGTAGACAGCCACCAGATAAGGATGCCAGAATATAAATTCACCAAAACTAAATCATTTCACGACGTGATTCTACAAAAGATATCCTTCAGCTACAGAACTGTTAACTCAAACTTATCTGTGGAACACGGAATGAAGGAACACTTAGCACACAATGCCATTAGGAGGATAATTCAGACTGTAAACTCCTTACGAAGAGAATATTAGTTTACTGTGTGTGTGTGTGTGTCATTATTATGTGCATCCAATCATTGGAAATGTCGGTTGTTGTCGTGAGTAATCAGATTACCACTACTTTATACATAAGAGCTTACATGTTCACGAGAGAGAGAGAGAGATTCAGAGATCCCTTCACACATACAAAAGCGAAGAGATGAGATCCTTTTAAAATGATTAAATTGCGCTATTAGAATAATGCTGTGGATTTGTGAAGCTCTCTCTAAAGGTTCTTTGCATAATACGCCAACCACCCAACATGTAACATCATCATCATCTTATATAAGTAAACGCCAAAGTATAAGTTGCACTTATTTTGGCACATCTTCCGCCTATTTATCCTAACAGATTTAATTCGAATATATGAACGAAATCGAATCCCACTTGATGCGATTTCATGTTGATTTCATCTCTATTATCTTTTACGAGAATGGGCACAGCGATGAATGTCACGGACTGATAGTGAAGCCAAATCGAAGGAGATTTGTAAACACATACTTTCTCCTGTGCCTCTCTCCTTCACATGTTATTAATATCATACAGACTATCATAATGAAGGAATGTCCATTTATGATTACTAATATTACTTTCAATCTCCCTCAATATTCACGTTACCCACCACCAACCTTACAATTCACTCTTTACACTGAAGAAACCCATCCTGAAAGACGAAAAAAGTGAGAGACGAACGATCCTTCTTTCCTCTAAGCAAATCATTGACAAAAATTGAATGTCCTTTGGATAGGTGAATTGAATATACTTTCTCCCACACTACACATCCACCCTTCCTTATTAAGTATCGCGAAGCTGATACTTTATGCTAATGCATTTGGCGTCTGTCTGTCGGTCTGTCTGTCTGTCTGTCTGTCTGTCTGTCTGTCTGTCTGTCTGTATCAGACGATGTTTTTTAGGGAAGGAATCAACATTTTCA
>JAQGAC010000049.1:0-64529 GCA_034696585.1 Isotomurus maculatus | reverse complement strand
TTCGGAGACTCCTCCGGCACTCTCAACCTCTTCTCCAGCTCAGCCACGTGCGCCAATGGAAACACGATGTTCAACACTTTCTCCAGAGACACCGAATTCCCCGATCCCGTCGAAACACTTCCTCCTATTTTGATAACTGACGAAATGGCTTCGTTGGCCTCCATTCCTCTCCAACTGCTTACTGCGGCGCAGGTGTACTCGTCCGACTGGCCGCCACAGTTCACCGTCCCTGCCTACCGCAATCATCCCGAAGTGAATCCCCAGATCCTTCAGAGCATGAAAATGGTGGGGACAATTGGGTATGCCCCGAATCCGGGAACTTTCCGGAGAAACCAAGTCCAGTATAAGTTCGACAGTAGCGGGAATATCAGCAGCACGAGTACTTTGGGGGCTGGAGGAGTGAAGGCGACGTTAAGTCCTGGCGGTGGATCGAACTCGGCTAACACGTCTCCGATGCGCGTGAGGCACCTGAGTCCTCACGGTGGAATGTCTCCTACGGCGTCTCCCTATCGACACCATCACTCGCCTATTCACCACTCAGTTCCTCCGAGGCATTTCACGCCTCCAAAACATCTCCAGCATCCTCACGTCGGGCTTCCCAACTCGCCACCGAGGTTTTACAACCCGGGTAGGTTCCAAACTCCGAAAAGATACGCGAGGATTGAGTGGAAGAAGTCTTCGTTTGAGGAGTCGGACATGGAGCCCTTCAACAAAACCAAGTTGTCTGGGCTGGAGGCGATCACGGTGAATTCGTACTGCAACTCGATGCTCCAGATTTTGTACCACATTGAATACTTGCGGGGATTCCTGCTGAGCCATTTGTGCAAGAAGGACGCGTGTCTGAGTTGCGAGCTGGGCTTCCTCTTTCACATGATGGACCAGAGCAGATGTGTTCCCTGCAGTGGCAGCAACTTCCTCCGGGCATTCAGGGTTGTTCCCGAAGCATCGGCACTCGGACTCATCCTCCAGGAAAGCCAGGCGAAGCAGAGGTCCGTTCTCTTCAGGCTGATTCAGGTGAGGAGGTGAGATGCGTTTCGAATTGGAGTGGTGGTTAATTTGTGGCGGTGGTTTTGGTTGCAGAGTTGGAACAGATTCATTTTGCACCAGATTGAGACGGAGACGAGCAAAGGGGAAGGCCTGGAGGACGCGGTCTCCAAGTTGTTTGCAATGAAGCAGGAGAACATGAATCGCTGCACGCGGTGTAATCGGGAGGCGAGGAAGGAGTCGACTGTCTTGTTGAGCAACTTGCTCTATTCTTTGGATGGTTAGACAAGTTTTGTTGGGGTTTTTGAAGAGGTGTGGAAGGAAATTTGAATGATTTTGGTTGTTGGTTTGAGCAGCAACGGGGAACGGAACTCGGTGTAAGTTTACGGAGATTCTGCAGCGTTCGTTGTATCCGGAGCAGACTACTCCAGCGTGGTGTGAGGCTTGCGACAAGTACCAACCTACTTTCCAGAGTCGTGTTCCTAAAGTGCTGCCCATGGTTTTGTCCCTCAACACGTGTCTGGACAATGCGCATGTGAGTTAGGAGCTGATTTGCAGTGGGAAATGGAGGTTTTTGAATGTTTTGGATGGTTTTGGGGCGCCAGGACTTTGGTACTTGGAGGAAACACCTCGAGTCGCTTCTTCCGGAGAAGCCGAAGGGAATGGAGCCTCACTTTTCTCCTCCAACGGAGTCTCCGTATTTGGGGCAGTACGGAGGGGTTCCCATGAACCCGTACCCGCAGCACCAGATTCCTCCCACAACGATGAAGTCCTGCAGATACGGGAAGAACTGTGTGCGGCCCGACTGCAAGTTTTGGCACGAAGGTCGGCAATCTGCGGTTGGGCAGGCGGCGTACGACCCGCGGATGAATCAGAAGCTGACAGAATTCGAGGCGAATGCGGAAGTGCAAGTGAAGTGGTTGCCGTCGAAGATTCGAATCTCCATAATTGATGGGAAGGTTGAGGTGGCGGATTTGGAGGCGTCCCCGCAGCCTCCGCTGATCCCTGAGATCCACGCGGAGGGAGGCTCGGCCGTGGCTGACTACGAATTGGTGTCGCTCGCTGTTTTCGTGAAGGACGCGGAGAATGAGGACAGGAACAATTTGGTGGCGCTGGTGAAAGTGGCTTCTTCTTATTACGAGAGGGTGGGGCAGGTTCCGACGAAGACTGGGTGGCTGTTGTTCAACGACTTCTCGTGAGTTTGCTCCGTTTGTGGAGGTACTTAGGGTAGTTTGTTTAATGTGTTTTGTGGGGGCAGGATTAAGGAGGTGGCAGCGTCGGAGTCGACGTCTTTCAATCCTCGGTGGAAGATCCCCAGTGTGATTTACTACCAGCGGTGTGGGCTGCCGGTGGAGCTGGAGAAGTACCCGATTCGGGCTACAGTGACGATAGACGTGTTTAAGGAGAACAAGTCGGGGAGTGGAGGGAAGGGGAAGAAGCCGAATTACAAGCCGTTGAGTCAGGAGGAGATTCCGAAGAAGGGGGAGTTGGTGGCGATGGACGCGGAGTTTGTGACGTTGGGGCAGGAGGAGACGGAGCTGCGGAGCGACGGGAAGCTGGCGACGGTGAAACCGCAGCAGTTGTCGTTGGCTCGTGTGACGTGTCTGAGGTGTCACGGACCTTCGGACGGGACTCCTTTTCTGGACGACTACATCTCCACGTCGGAGGTGGTCGTTGATTACTTGACCAAGTTCTCGGGAATCCAGCCGGGAGATTTGGACGCGAATTTCAGTTCGAAACATGTCACGGGACTTAAGTCCGTTTATCTCAAGTTGAGGTTTCTTATTGATTCTGGAGTCAAGTTTGTGGGACATGGGCTCAGCAATGACTTCAGGTGATGGGAGCGATTGTGAGGATCCCATTTGGGGCGGTGGGTTTAATTGTGTGTGTTTTGTGATTGTGCAGGGTTATAAATCTGGTTGTTCCGCCGGACCAGGTGGTGGACACGGTCAACTTGTTTTACCTCCCCAATCAGCGGATGGTTTCTTTGCGGTTCTTGGCCTGGCATTTCCTCGGTACGTTGATTACCAATTAATTAATTGAGGTAGATTAAATTGGATTTTAATTGGAGTACGTGTTTGTGTGTGCAGGAATGATGATTCAATCGGACACGCATGACTCAGCGGAAGATGCGCGAGCAGCGCTGGCTTTGTACCGAAAGTACGAAGAACTGACGGGTGCGGGGACGCTGGAGAAGTCTCTGGAGGATTTGTACGAAATGGGGAAGAAGCTGCAGTGGAAAGTTCCCGGGAGTGACAAATGAGCTGTGGTTGTGTGATACCTCGAAGCATCAGTGTACTTAGGATATCTCTTGTGATTAGGAGGGTTCAAGTATTTTTATAGTGTGTTTAGACTACTCTAATAGTCGCGGACTATTTGGGAAGCAATCTAGGAATCTATCTATGAGTATAGTGCGTCTTTCATCCGAATGGGCGAATTGTTTTAACTGAAATCAGAACACACGAGTAAGTTCGGGTGTTTCGGATTATTCGGAGTTTTCGGAGTTATTTTCATGAGTGGTGATGAGTGTGTTTGGAATAAAGTGAGTGAGAGGTTGATGATAAGTTTGTACCAATAGACACGCGTTTATTTCCATATGGGAATTGTGAGATACGCTGAAGGGAGGGTGAGTAAGTTTAGTGGGAGTAGAAGACGGGGATTCTGTTGTTGCGCCTTCCCTGGTGGGAGTTGGAGCGTCCCTGGTACCCGGAGGGATAGGCGGAGACTCTGCCCGAGTTCCCCTGGCCCTCCTGGAAGTGGAAGACGGGGCCAGTCGGGGGTCCCCAGGGTCTCCTGGACTCCTCGGAGGAAGGCTCCTCCCTCTGCACCGCAGCGTAGGAGAATGGGTTCCACGAGGAGGTGCGTCGGTTGCTTGGGGCGCCGCTGCTGCTGCTGCCGACGTAGTAGTTCTGTCGACGAGGAGCTCCGACGTCAAAGTTGTATTGCCGTGGGGAGACGACGCGGAAGGCGGAGAAGGGCTTGTTGAGGACTTGTCGGCGTCGTGGCTGCTGGACTTGTTGGTAGAGAGCGTGTCGTCCGCGGCCGGCTGGGAGGGAGACGACCTCGCCGGTGGAGTACTCCTGCTGGGCGGGGACGGCGACGTACTCGTTCCTCCTCAGTCCGAAGGAAGGGTTCTTCTGGGCCTGGCCGTAGTCCCCTTGCTCCTCGGGAGGAAACATCTCGTCCCAAGTGGGAGTCTCCAATTCGTCTTGCTCCTGTCCATTAAAACCCACGTTAACCTCAGGTTACTCATTAAGGAGGGAGGAGTCTTACCTCTTCGTCCTCCTCGTCTTCGTCGTCGTCCTCGTCGTCCTCCTCGTCGTCGTCGTCGTCGTCGTCACGCTGTCTCTTTGCCCACTTGGAGGGCGTCTTTGGATAGACAGCGTAGGCGCGTCCTCTGGGAGAGACCCAGGCGTTTGGGCCCTGGAGGGCGTAGTACTGAGGCTCGTAGTAGCGAGGAGAGCGGACGAAGACGTGTGGGGACCCTCCGGCGACTCTGCCCACAGCGGAAGGACGTCCGGAGAGGAGCGACTTGGCTCGGGAGGACTGGAGGACAATCTCATGTCGCCCCTCCTTCTGCAGATGCTTCTTGGCTGGGTGGGCCGCAGCCACACCCACCAGCGCCAGAGTGAGGATCAGTGCCAACTTCATGCTGCGGAGGCAGAGAGAGAGATTGATGGATGGATTAAATTGGAGGCTGGGAGAGAGTTTACCTGAGGAAGGTGGTTGGACGGGAGGTGCGGGTGTTGTGAAGCGAATGAACTGGGGAGACGGGATTTTATTCGTGTGGAGGGCATAAAAACTTGTTTCTTCGTCCACCGGATAACCTTGAAGGGGGTCAGTTGCTCTGGGGTCACTGGCAAACATCTCCAGCACCCAAAACACTCAAAACGAGTTCGAAACTCGGTTCGTTCACTCGAGGAGGAATTCCTCAAACCGGCTTCTCCACACACAACGACAATTACGGAGAAGACTCCGCTCATTAGCCACATGAATCCTCCTTTGCAACAACCTCCTCTGAGTCTTCTGCTGCAATAAACTCCGTTTGCTGCGTATCTCCATTTGGTTGATGCGGAAGATGCGGCAGCTGGGGATGGGGCCAAGTGAGACTGGCGAATGATGAGAGATGATTCACTCCTCAATTACTCTTATCATCGGAGATGAGTGTCATTGATGACCTTGACTCCAGTGTGGCGATCATCTGTCTCCTCTGCGTGTGTCTGGAGTGGAGACACATTCAGTCGGAGGAGTCTGCACCCGAGTGGAGTCACTTTTGGAGCTTCCGCAATCCAAGTTAGAAACCCTCGCACATTTGGTAACCGCATGCAATCGACCTAATCAATAAGGATGAGTTTGACCACGTGATTGTGCGTAGGATGAAGAGGCTCCTCTCCACACTCCAGTCCACCCTCAGAATGTCCTCCTCCAGGTCGCTGGAGGCTGTGAGCCTGGAGAACGGGGCTCCTGGAGGAATCCCCGACCTCCTCCAGAAGATCCTCGCCTTCCAGCCGAGTCTGGAGAAGGTGGTGG
The DNA here is from genome assembly GCA_034696585.1 of Isotomurus maculatus. Lineage (NCBI taxonomy): Eukaryota > Metazoa > Arthropoda > Collembola > Entomobryomorpha > Isotomidae > Isotomurus > Isotomurus maculatus. The sequence goes on along the minus strand of JAQGAC010000049.1, from coordinate 59,015 downwards.
ACTTTGTGCAGCCGGTGGAGCTGGAGGAGGAGCTCCAGAGGCGCCTGGCGCTCCACGGCGACGAGGCGCAGTTGGAGGAGACGGCGGAGTTTGTGCTGCGGCGGTCGGTGAACACTTCGCATCCGCTGTTTCTGAATCAGCTGTACGGAGGAGTGCATCCCGCGGGATTTGCGGCGGCGGTGATTGCGGAGAAGCTGAACACGAACGCGCACACCTACGAGGTGGCCCCGGTGTTCGTGTTGACGGAGCGGATTGTGTTGCGGGAGGTGCGGCGGGTGTTCTACGGGCGGGAGGAGGGGGACGGGATCTTCGCCCCTGGGGGGAGTATGGCCAACATGTACGCATACGTCTTGGCCAGACACAACAAGTTCCCCGATGTCAAGAACCACGGCCTCTTTGGGCTTCCTCCACTCGTCATATTCACTTCTGCTGATGTGAGTGGCGTTGAGAGTTGGCGTTGACGTTGGCGTTGACGTTGACGTGGCTGGTTGTGTGTTTCAGTCTCACTACTCGGCGTCGAAGGCCGCGAACTGGATGGGCTTCGGCCTGGCGAACGTGGTGAAGGTGGCGACGAGTCGGGATGGCGCGATGATTCCGGGTGAACTGGCGGCGGCGATTGGCGTGGCGAAGGAGGAGGGGAAGATTCCGCTGGTGGTGAACGCCACCGCAGGGACCACCGTCCTCGGCGCCTTCGACGACCTCACCGCCATCGCCCAGGTGAGTATGCTCGGCTGAAGGAGACTGAAGTTCTGAGGAGTTTGGTTGTGTGTGCAGATCTGCGAGGCTGAGGGCATTTGGCTCCACTGCGACGCGGCGTGGGGAGGCTCCTTCGTCTTCTCGGAGAGGCTGCGCGCGGCGACGCTGGGGGGAGTGGAGCGGTGCGACTCGATTGCGTGGAACGCGCACAAAATGTTGGGGGCTCCGCTGCAGTGCTCGGCGTTCGTGACGAGGCACGCGGAGGCGCTCTCGGCCTGCAACTCCCTCAACGCGTCGTATCTCTTCCAGCCAGACAAGTTCTACCCGGTGGAGTTCGACCGCAGTGGCGACAAGAGTGAGTGGGGAGGTTGAGTGAGATTGAGTGGCCTTTGATTGTGTGTGTGTGTGTAGGTTTCCAGTGTGGGCGGAAGGGCGACGCGTTTAAGTTGTGGTTCATGTGGGCAGCCCTGGGGACGCAGGGGTTCGCGGATCTCGTGGAGAACGCGGAGGAGTGCGCGGCGTACTTCGCGGGGGTGGTGAGGTCGCGCCCCGACTTCCTCCTTCACTTGGACTCGCACCAGTGCACAAACGTCTTCTTCTGGTGAGTGGGGGGAGGGTGGGTGGAAGGAGTGGGTGGCTAAAGGGGGAGTGTGGTTGCAGGTACGTGCCCCCGCGGCTGGTGGAGGGAGAGAGGGACGCGGCGTGGTGGGGGGAGATGGGCGATGTGACGCGGAGGCTGAAGGAGCGGATGGTGCTGGAGGGGGCGATGATGGTGGGCTACGCGCCGCTCCCCCACAAGAACGTCCCCAACGCGCTCCGTCTAGTCATCCCCGCGTGTCCGAGGAGGAGCCGCGCCCACATGGATGCTGTCATCCGCAACATCGTCGCTTTAGGACGAGACTTGTAGGCTATGCGAGGGAGTTAATTAAGCGCCACGAGAACAAGAGCGGTTTTAATTAGACTAATTAATCGAAAGTAGAGCGCAATAATAAATGTGGGAGCTCCACGCATAAGAAGTGAGTTGGTTTAGTCCAACTGTTGTTGCTTAATTTATTGCTCAAGTTGTACCAGCGACTCACCGACGACTTCGCAGCGTTGTTTGCTGAGATGACGAGGGAAGGTCTCTTCGAGCCCAGCTACTCCAGAATCGCCTACCGCGCCATTGAAATCGTGGCCTTCTGGGCACTCGGCCTCCTCCTCCTTGGGAACCCTGGGCGCGGACTGGTGGGGTCCGTGTTGGGGTGTGCGCTGGTGGCGATGGGGGTGGGGCGCGCGGGGTGCCTGATGCACGAGGGTGGCCATCACTCCCTCACGGGACGACCGAAAGTCGACAGACTCATCTCCTCCGTGTTTATGGGTAATCACTCTCACTTCACCCCGCACAGATTTCCTTACGTCCAAAATGGTCCACACCCCCTGGGAATTCTTTTGCAGGTGGTTGCGAAGTGAATAAAGAACTAATTGGGAGAGTTGCTGTTGTTTTAATTGCTTCGGTCGACCAAAGGTCGACGGAGTGTGGAAGTGTGTCACGATGCCCCAGTGGTGAAAAAGCGGGTTAGTTTTTCCAGTAGGGATTGAGGCATAACACGGACCTTGAAGTTGTTTGTTTGGGTTGCGGATGCGCGTGTTGTGGACGTCGCCATGTCAGGAGGAGTGCTGAGGGGACTGGGGAGGATTGCGGCAGTGGGGGTCGGCGTGGGTGGTTTCGTGGGAGGAGTCTTCGCTGAGAAGTACCGCAGTCGCTGGCTGCGTGTGGACGCTGCGAAGCCGCTGCCTGAGAATGCGGTGGTTCCTGGAGACGCAGTGGATGCTGCCGGGTGGGTGGGGTCGGCGGAGACGAACAAGAAGATGAGTCGCGTGTCGGAGGTGAGTGCGGAGAGACGAGGGCGTCGCAGGTGTTGAATCGGCGCTGTTTGTGTGCAGATAATGAAGCTGGGGTTCCCCGGACTGGAGAACATCCGTTCGTTCGAGGATTTCGTGTTGTCGTACGACCGGAGGAACCGCGTGCCGCATTGGGTGTGCGAGCGGTTGTCGCGGGTGTCGACGAAGGGGGCGGAGGGGGTGGACCGCGGGAAGTGCGAGTTCTTCGAGGACGTCTCCGTCCACCCCTTCTTCCGCTCCACCAACCTCGACTACAAGCGGAGTGGCTACGACAGAGGTCACATGGCGGCAGCGGGGAACCACCGGTCGGCGCAGCGGCTGGTGGAGGAGACGTTTGTGCTGTCGAACATGTGTCCGCAGGTGGGGAAGGGATTCAACAGGGACGCGTGGAACAGACTGGAGAAGTACGTCAGGGGCCTCACCAAGAAGTACGACAACGTGTATGTCGTCACCGGACCTCTCTACCTCCCGCGGCGCGAGGCGGACGGCAAGTACTACGTCAAGTACGAAGTGTTGGGGAAGAACAACGTGGCGGTGCCCACGCACTTCTTCAAGGTCGTTCTGGGGGAGGGTGGTGGGGGCGGAGGGGGGGGCGTGGACATTGAGTCGTACATCATGCCCAACCAGCCCATCCCTGACAACGCCCCTCTCGAAGCGTTTCGTGTAAGACTCATTCCAGCGTCTCCTAAGACTCTCTTGTGAGTGAATGGCGTTTGTTGTGTGTTTGCAGGTTCCGCTGGAGTCGGTGGAGCGGGCCGCAGGACTTTTATTTTTCGACCGAGTCCCCAAAAGCTCAATTGCGTTCGTCAATGGACGTCGACTGGGGTGACCGACGTGGAAGTCTTAAAGCCGAACTATTTTAAGTAGCCGCCAATCAATGTGATCCTTTTAAAGATGTTACCTATTTTATGAACTGACAATTAAAGAACGAAGACTTAATTTTTAGGGGAGGGATTAATATTTATTGGAGGCAGTTGAATTGGGAGTTGAGGGTGAATAGGTAGTTGGTGGTGGCCTTGCAGGTGTGGATGCCGCAGCGGTAGGTTTTGAATGTGGAGGAGGAGTCTGGGGGGGAGGAGCCTAGGTTTTTGCTCCTGCAGTACTTGAGGGCGCAGGGGTACCAAGGGATGGAGATGGGGTGGATGCAGACGCAGGGGACGGGGCCGGAGCCGCCGCGCACGGAGGAGCACTCGACGGAGGAGGTGAGGACGGGGCGGACGGCGCGGAGGTAGTTTTCTGAGTTGTTGGAGGAGGAGGGTTGGAGGTAGGCGCGGAGGAGCTCCACCTTGGAGGCGTAGGTGAGGGAGGAGGAGCAGAGGCGCTTGAGGTGGGGGGAGATCCAGTCGGCCCAGGAGACGTCGAGGAGGATGTCGAGGGTGGTGTTGGCGACGCCGTCCAGCACGCGGTCGGGGACGCGGATGGAGGCGGGGTTCTTCTGCCGCAACTTGGCCATGGCGTCTGGCGGAATGAAGTCGCCTTTGGGGAATCTCGTGAGGAAGCAGTAGGAGACGAAGGAGGGGTCGTTCAGGGAGTTCAGCTCCTCCTCCGCCAGCACCTCCGTCTTCACGATCTGCACCTCCTAAAGCAAAAGGGGAGGAGTTTAGGTCAGTTTTATGTGGGGGAGGGGGAGGGGGCGTGGTTACGTTTTTGAAGTCGATGAACCAGTTTGTGAAGGAGCCGTCTCCGGGGGACTTGAAGGAGAGGGAAATGGTGTCGTCAGACACGTTGGAGACTATCGCTTCCTGGTACACCTCTCCTCCCTACACACACACACAGGTAATTAATTAATGAGGGCTTAATTAATGAAGTCTTAGTTAATTAATTAAGGATGGCTCACCTGATTCCTCACATTGACGACGAGGTCAGCTTGGAGGGGCGGGAGGAGGAGGAGGAGGAGAGCGCAGGCCTGGAGACCCTTGGGGGCTGACATCCTCGGCTTTGTGGTCACGAGGTCATCTTTGCTCCGTCGTGACTTCTTCTTGGAGGAGTTGCAGCTGCGGAGGAATCTGTTGTTGTTGTTTTTGGAGAGTTGCCTCGCTTTCTCCCGATGCTCAAGCTCACCTTCACCCAAAAGAGATCGTTGCGTCGTTTGGAGACTCCGGAGACTGTGGGAAAAAAACTAATGAGGAGGAAACTGGAGCACAAATGAGGAGAGCCCGGAGGTCATAAGTTGTGAATGGAGACGTGAATTGGGGTTCCTTCGTTAATTAACTCTTAATTAATTAAGGAGGCTGACAGGATGGGAGGTGGGAATTAAAAGTTGGGTCATCCCCAATTTCGAAGACGAGTTCCCACGGGTGCTAACCTCCCCAACTCACGAGACGATTGTCCGCAGATCTCCTTTCTACTTCAGCAGCACGCGACCAAGGGAATCGAATCATTCACAAGCCACACAGCCTCACAGACGGACTTCTTCCTTCATTCGTCCCACGTCACTCGCTCAGGAAGGACGTCAGGAGTGTCTGCTTAAGTCTCAAGTCTGAAATGAGTCCGAACACGAAGTCTCCGAATTCGGGGGGATTGGAGGGGATGCGGGGGGAAGTGGCGGGGAAGCGCCTGGAGGTTCTGTTTGAGGGACGTTTCTACGACGTGACGGAGTTCGTGCGGCGTCACCCGGGGGGCAATGTGATTCGCTTCTACACGGAGGAGGGTGAGGACGCCACGGAGGCCATCCAGCAGTTCCACAATCGCTCCATCTCCAAAATTCGACTGATGCTGAAGTCCTTCGCCAGCAGAGACGCCACCCCCGTCGACAGTAAGTCGAAGTCGACGTTTCCCTCGACTGAGGAGAATGTTCCAACGTTGTTTGTTGGTTGCAGGGGGACTTCCCGCGAAGACGTTGGAGAAGCACCAGCGACTCACCGACGACTTCGCAGCGTTGTTTGTGGAGATGACGAGGGAAGGTCTCTTCGAGCCCAGCTACTCCAGAATCGCCTACCGCGCCTTCGAAATCGCGGCCTTCTGGGCACTCGGCTTCTTTCTCTTCCAGATGCCTGGGCGCGGACTGGTGGGATCCGTCTTGGCGTGTGCGCTGGTGGCGATGGGGGCGGGGCGTGCGGGGTGGCTGATGCACGAGGGGGGCCACCACTCCCTCACGGGAAGACCGAAAATTGACCGGCTCATCTCCTCCGTGTTCGTCGGTAAGGAGTCTCACTTCACCCCATAAATGAGTGTGGTTCTGAGGATGTTTGTGTGGCAGGGGTGTTTCTGGGGCTGTCGGCGGGATGGTGGTCGCGCGGTCACAACAAACACCACGCGATGCCGCAGCGCCTGCAGCACGACGTGGACCTCGACACGATGCCCTTCATGGCCTACAACGCTAAGGTGGTGAAGAACCGCGAGGACGGGAGGACCTTTTGGATCCAAAACCAGAAGTGGCTGTTCCTGTCGGTGGACACGTTCCTGGGCTACTGGGCGTGGCGCGTCTTCATTTGCCCCAGGAACGCCTGGAAGAAGGGCGACTACGTCGACCTCCTCATGATGAGTCTCCACTGGGCGCTGTCACTCGCCTTCGTCCCCACGTGGGGGGAATTCGTGCTGCTCTATTGGCTGGGGGCCAACTACATGTTCGGGAACTTCGCGCTGAGCCACACCCACCTGCCGGTGACGGAGGAGGCGACGCACTGGGTGGAGTTCGGACTGACGCACACAGCCAACGTGGACTCGTCTCCGCTGGTGGACTGGTGGATGGGCTACCTCAACTTCCAGATTGAACACCACCTCTTCCCCACGCTCCCCCAGTGGAAGGCGCACCGCGTCGCCCCCCGCGTCCGCGCCCTCGCCCAAAAACACAACCTCCCCTACCACTCAACCTCATACGCCACCGCGTGGGCCAACACCATGCGCAACTTCGGAGAGGTCGCGAAGGAACTGCGAAGCGAATAATAAAGAGAGAGTTGCATAAGTGACGATTCACTTTGGCTAATTGGGCACTTCTTTTTGTGCGGTGATCTCATTAATTCGTAAGTGTGGTCAGTTCGTTTCGGGTGGGCGGGCATCGGTTGTCAATTTGCCATCTCGGCTAAGTGGGCCTGCATTATGGATGCTCCGAGTGTCCGATTTGCCCGAATCCGGGTATCTTTTGTGTGGGCAACCTTGGCCTTAGGAGAGGAACTGACACGCTCAACATCCATCCTTCCATAACTTCATCAGTTTCATCAATTAAACAGCCGTTGTTCCACTTCTGCTCCATTTGCTAATTGGTGCGATGGGAGTGGAGCGATTAGTTCTGCGTGGCGTCTCTTTCCGTTCGGAGATGTCTGAGGCAACGGAGGCGTCGGTGGGCAACGCGACCACAGACCGCGCCACGGCGTGGGTGCTGGACTTGACGTGGGACGATGCTAATTGGATCCTCACGGCATCCTTCATCATCTTCACGATGCAGACAGGTGAGGAGATTCGCCGTCGACGGTCGACGTTCGACGTAAGGGGGAGGGTGACGGGTGGGTGTGGTTTTAGGGTTCGGGATGCTGGAGTCGGGGTGCGTGTCGGTGAAGAACGAGGCGAACATCATGATGAAGAACGTGGTGGACGTGGTGTTCGGGGGATTCACCTATTGGCTCTTCGGCTTCTCCATGAGCTTCGGCAACCAGGAGGGCTCCTCCGCCTACTTCGGCGTGGGCGAGTACGCCGTCGACTCGGACTACGCCATCATGGGCCCTGTCTTCGCCTCCTTCATGTTCCAACTCTCCTTCGCCACCACGGCCACCACCATTGTGAGTGGCACGATGGCCGAGCGCTGCAACTTCAAGTCCTACTGCCTCTTCTCCATGCTCAACACGGTTGTCTACTGCGTCCCTGCGCGCTGGATTTGGGGTCCCACGGGGTTCCTCGTGACCAGGTGGGGCGTCATTGACATCGCGGGGTCGGGAGCGGTGCATCTGCTGGGGGGCGTGTCGGGGTACGTGGCGGCGTGGATGTTGGGGCCGAGATTGGGGCGATATGACAATGGACCTGCGTCGCTGCCCCTGGGGAATCCCACCAACTGCATCGTTGGGCTTTTCATCCTCTGGTGGGGGTGGCTGGCCTTCAACAGCGGCAGGTTTGAAATTTTGAAATCGCGACGAGGGAGGAGGGAGATTTAAAAAAGGGGGTGATTTTGGATGCAGTACATTTGGGATAAGCGGGAACAAGTGGAAGTTTGCGGCGAGAGCGGCGACGTCGACGATGATTGCGTCGTTTGGAGGGGGGCTGGTTGGGACGGCGTGGACGCTGTTCCTCCGCCCTGGGCGCGTGTTCCAGGTGATGGACATTGTGAATCCCATCCTGGGCGCGCTGGTGGCGGTGACCGCGGGGTGTGCGCTGTACCACACGATGGATGGATTCATAGTTGGGTGTCTGGGAGGTCTGGTGGTCCAAGTGACGGCGGGATTTGCGGACTACATGCGAGTGGATGACCCTGTGGGGGCTACTGCGGTGCACGGTGGGTGTGGCATTAACGCTGTGTGTGGGATTGAAGACTTATGGTGTGTTTTGTGGGGGCAGCGTTTGGGGGGCTGGTGGGGCTGCTGTGCGTGGGGCTGTTTGCGGAGGAGGACCGCGGGGAGGGCTGGACGAAGGGGAACGCGGGGATCTTCCGGGGGGGGACGACGTACCTCCTAAAAGTGCAGAGTCTGGCGGCAGTGTACATCTCCGTGTGGGCGGCTGTCGTCACCGCCGTCCTTCTCTACGTGAGCACAGACTTCCTCCTAATTAGTCTAATTAGTGAGTTCATCGTCCTAATTAGTCTGGGTTGTCGTAGATAACGAACAGACTGATTCCCATCCGCATGGAACCCCACGAGGAGCTGTTGGGGGCGGACTTCGTGGAGCACCTCGTGCGGAGGAAGAACGCGGGTATTTCCCGAGCCCTGTCGGCCGTCATTTCCCACCCGGACATCCAGAGGGTCGTGGCGGAAGCCGCGTCCATCGGGCAGAGCAACCCGAGTAAGAATTCTTAATTAATCTCTTAATTAGGAGTTAATTAATGAGCCTCCTAATGAACTCATTAGCTCACGACGTTCTCCTCGTGGGAATCGCCGATGAGACGAGATCAGCGAAATGGACACGTCTGAAGACGAAGGCCGCTGCCCTGGGCATCCTCACTGGAGGACGTGCCAAGAATAAAGTGACCTCGAGGGATACCCGACCCGCTACCCGAATTCGGGAGGATTCTCTCTTTCTCCCTGAATTCGATCCGAAGACGAAGGTGGTTCGGTTCAACTACCTCGACTACCTGGGAGTTCCCTTCACTCATTCGTCGTATGATAACCCGGCTTTCAGCAGCGGCTTCGCGCCAGCCCCCACCGCCCCCACTTCGGAGTCGTTCTTCTTCACGGACGAAACTTCGTTCTCCGTCCCCCGCGGAGGAGGAGGAGGAGCCTCCAAGAAAACAAAGCGCCCCCCCAAGAACAATGAGCGGTTTTAATTAGACTAATTAATCTAAAGTACAGCGCAATAATAAATGTGGGAACTCCATAAGAAGTGACGTGATTCAGTCCAACTGCTGTTGCTTAATTTATTGCTTCAGCGTTTCGTGACAAACAGACAAAAATGCTGCGTTGAAAAAATGCCGAAATTTTGAAAAATTTTGAAGAATGGGATGAATGGTTTTTGGGTTTTTGGTGGTGAATTGGGTCACGCAGAGTAACTTTCCTGGTTCCCACGCCACCCAACTGGCAAAGGTGTCAATTAGTGTGAATAACTCAGTTAGCACTCGATCGTGTGTTAATGACTTAATGATGAGAGCGAGACACGCGAGATTAAGTGATGGAGCCAAGTGTGTTTATTACTGTTTATTGGACAGGTGGACTTAGTGAGTCTTGGGCTTCTTCTCCTTCTTGTTGACGTATGTTTGGAGGAAGAAGTTGGCGAAGAGGGTGAGGTAGGCGATGCTCCCGAACAGCTCCACGCCCATCGTCATCGGATGGAGGATGCAGTCTCCTCCCGATACTACACACATTAAGGGGCAATTAGGGACCACAGGTTAATTAGCAATTGTTAGTTAATTAGGAGGAGGTTGGTAGTACGTTTGATGTAGATGGCCCGGACGGAGGTGAAGAAGCAGGTGACGAACTGGAGCATTTGGATGGACGTGATGCTGCGGGAGACGCTCTTTGGAATCTGCACGCGCATTCCGCGCAGGGCGTAGTACGAATACATTATGCCTGCAATCAATTAAGTTAATTAGATTAATTAGATGGGAGGGAGGGAGGGAGGGTTGGGGTTACTGTGGACGCCGAAGTTGATGATGACGTTCCAGCGTCCGCAGGGGTCTCCGATGGGTCCGAGGAAGAACATGAAGAGGAGCATGGAGGCGTGGTGGAACCAGTGCAGGAAGATGAGTGGCGCTTTCCGCAGCACGATGAACACCGTGTCGACCAGTTCGAATGCCTTGGAGATGGTGAAGAGGAAACTCCAGAAGAGGTCCACTTCCCACCCGAATTCCCTGGAAGGTGACAGCAGAAGTGGCAGAAGAGTGCTGGGGATGAGGGGTGCAGGGCGACGTACCTGGTGCACACGGACTTGTCCAGTCCTCCGGGTTGTGCGAGGAGGGCGGCGAAGGTGGGCGCCATGCGGAGGAAGCCGGCGAGTGAGAAGAGCGCGAGGCTCCAGTTCCACAGGACGAGGGGCCCGCGGAGGTCGAAGGGCTTCCGGGTGGCCATCACTTTGGGGCCGAGGAAGACGAAGGCGAGGTAGGCGGCTGCGAGGGCGACGGCGCTGGACTGGCGTTCGTACATCCACAGCTGCACGCGGAAAGGGTCGACGATTTCGAATTGGAAGGGAGTGAGGATGCGCTTGGCGGGGTCGTCGTAGGAGAGGCGCGGGAAGGGGAGGTCGCTGGAGGAGGAGGAGACGTTCATCTTGAGGCTGCTGATGTGGCGGAGGACTCGTGAGGACTGACTGAGGCTCGAGTGTCTTCTGAGACTGTCTTGAGATTGTCTTGAGATTGTCTTGAGGTTGAGGAGGAGGAGAGGTGGCTAATTAGGGGAGAGCACGTCATTCTGTAAATTGGGTCTCTCGTGGGAAGAGGTGGGAAGTCCGCGAGTGTAATTGGCCATTCTGTGAATGAAGGCACTTGAGGTCCACTGGAGTCACGTCGCTAATGAGGAGGATTAATCAGCCAACGGATCCATTCGTCTTGTGTCAAAGACTCTCACATTTACAGTTGCTGTCGGAGGTTTCCTTTGGGAGGAGGTGGGAGTGGTGGAATGTTCCGTGGACTCTGGAGGAGTTGAGGAACACGGGAAGAAGGGCTGATTAAGTGACAACTTCTTCTCATGAGGATGTGACGAGTTGCGTGAGATTAAGTTGTGCTGAGGCAAAGTGAGACGGATTCCCACGTGCGAGTTTTGCACACCCAAACAACAACAAACTCGGCTGATGTGGTCGGGAGGAGGGCATTTAATTCGACATTCGACGCGATGTCGCTGAGTTTGGGGCGACGTGTTGAGTGTGTGTGGGGGTGGGTGGGGAGGCGTCTCCATGCGAAGAGGTCCTCCTCCGCAGCTCCAGCTGAAGCGACGAAGACGCCGGAAGTGGAGAACGACGACAAGTCCTTCTTCAAGCGACTCGGGAAGACGTCCAACACCTTCTGGACTCAAAATGCGGAGGAAGTCTTCTCTCGGCTGGAGTGGGGGCGGCTGTTGGAGCCGTCGGAAGAGTTTGTGGAGAGTCTGCGTCGACGTGGGTGGGATGGAGGGGATGGAGGGGAGCTGCGGAGGATTCGCGGGTTGTGGGAGGAGTTGGAGAGGACGGGAGACGGGGAGAAGCGGAGGAGTCTGGTGGAGGAGGTCGTGAGGAAGGCGCTGTGGGTGCCCAACGAGAGTTCCAAGGCGTCGTTGGCGGTGGAGGGGGATCTCCCGCACCCCATTCGCCTGCACGGCCAGCCTTCGTCCTTCAAGAAGGCTGAGGAGTTCCAAAAGGTGAGGACTGATTGTTAATTAATTAATTAGTGTTAATTAGGGATTGATTGTTGATTGTAGTGGTGTGAGAGGCACGGGTTCCTGAGGAATGAGAATCTGGGGAACATAGCGTACCACAGGAGTTACTACACGAAGGTACGTGGGGATTATCATTTGGTGATGGGGATTGAATTGAGTTTGTTGCAGGGTCCGTTGGCGGAGTTGGAGGCGGCCTTGGTGCGCTACTCCCTGGAGGCCGTGCGGAGGGCGGGGTTCACGCTGATGTCCGTTCCAGACATTCTCTACCCGCACACAATCGAGTCCTGTGGCATGAAAACGAGGAGTGACCGGGATCAGGTGCGATTCACGCCTTAAGCTACCCGTTTACTGGACTTCCCTACTTAAATGTGAATGTGTGTGTTGTAGATTTTCTGGCTGGAACTTCCAGACGCCCACTCGACGGAAGCGTGTCTTTCTGGAACTGCGGAGATGTCGCTGGGAGGTTCTCTCCAGAACGCCGTCTTCGAGGAGGAAGACTTGCCTCTGCGGCTGGCGGCGGTGAGTCGGTGTTTCCGCGCGGAGACGTCGTCTGTTGACGAAGAACGCGGAATCTACAGAGTTCACGAATTCACCAAAGTGGAGTTGTTTGGAGTGACGGCGAATGAGAGTGGCAAGGAGAGCAACGCGCTGCACGAGGAGTTCCGCGGGTTGGAGGAGTCGCTGTTCAGTCGCCTGGGACTTCACTTCCGGACGCTGGAGATGCCTCCGCTGGAGCTGGGGACGCCCGCATTCAGGAAGTTCGACGTGGAGGCGTGGATGGGCGGACGCGGGATGTTCGGGGAGATCTCCTCCACTTCCAACTGCACCGACTTCCAAAGCAGGAGACTCGACATTCGCTACCGTCCGAAGGGAACAGCCGAACTGAAGTTCGCGCACACGGTGAATGGGACTGCGTGTGCGGTTCCTCGGATGTTGATCTCCGTAATTGAGAACTGTCAGAAGGAGGGAGGGAAGGTGGAGATGCCTGCGGTCCTCCAGGAATTCATGAGTCGCAGTTGGGAGGAAAGTTGCGTGGAGTTTGCGAGGTGTGGTCACAAGTCGCTGTTCCTCAGGACGAAGTCGTCTCAGGAGAAACACACGAGTCATTTCAGAGAGTCGCAACTGTAGAATTCAGATGAGCTTTATTTGTATTAACCAAGAAACGGTAATAAAACTCTTCGTTCTTTCGCAATTGTGCTGGAGTTAAGTCAGTCAGCGCCCAGCGCATCCGACACAGCGGCGTGGAATAATATTAGTGGAATCACAGTTAGCAAAAACAGGAGCATTTTCGTAATTACGGAGCTTTTTATTAGTTGGTGGAGTGCAAATTAGGGTGGTAGGGTGTTTTGTGATCTTTGCGGTATGAACTGCATGTTGCTTACACATTGATGAATGAAAACAATGAATGATTAAGGAATTGACAATTGTTTACACGCGTTTGCGTGTGACCTTAAGCTACTTCCCATAGGGAGGGGTGTTCAACGTAACTGCAAACCAGGTTTTCACTCTTTTGAGCCCACTGGCAAATGAAGCTATTGGTTTTGATACCACCAATCGAATAAATAAAGGCAATAAAAGTTTGGTGAATGGATTCCCCTGTGACCGTATGAAATCTCCAGAGTTCATGAATTCCTCCAGTTCTCCAGGAATTCAGGAGTCGAATTTGGGGTGAAAGTTGCAAGGAGGAGTATACCGAGGAGCCGTGGAGCTTATCTTAAACTTGATATTCGAGTACGTAACAGTAAAGGCGATCAAAGTCTTGGTCTAAAGAGTTTAGAGGTTAGGATCCAGCATAGGATAACTGTGAGAGCCATAGCTGAGAATCCAGTGTAAACAGTGGGACTAGTTATACCCCAGCCACGATTCAAGATTGACTGAATAGACGTAACTCCCCAGCGACAAGGCATTAGCCAGGCTATGGCTTTTCCGACTGGAAGTGCCCCTTCAGAAGGCCATATGATACCTGCAGACCCAAAAAACTATTTGTTAGTGTCTGGGTATAACCTGAATTGCCGAATTTCTTTCTTACATCCGTAAGTTAGGTTAAAGGTAAAGTAGCAAAGAACCACAAGAATTCCTTCCTTAACGTCAGAAACAAGTTGAACCGCTACTAGTCCTGCAATTAACACATCGAATTTAGAATCGTTAAAGTATTTATGGTGCTCAGCACTTGATTGAAGGATACCTATGGACATTCCAGCAAATCCTGTAGCATACAAGATGAGCAAAAATAAGGTAGTGGAGCCTTTGATGATCCATCCAAACATGAAAGTAGCGACGCAGTAACTGATTCCCAATTGAACTGCAATCAGTATGCCTTCACTCATCATTAGAGAGATGAGAAGCTGAGAAGTTGTTGCTCCTGCGACCATAGACCGATCCAAAGTCCCGTCATTCCTGTCCGTAATTAACGCGAGACCTGTAGTGGCGATTGGGACTACGTGCGTCATTCTATCCAAATCAACAATTCCATTTTGCTTATCCAATTTCTTCCTGTGACTTATAGCGTAGCAGTGAAAGAAACTTACACAAGTAGACCTGCTGGAGAAATATAGTCTTGGTAGCCTCCCTCCAAACTGCCATACACTGCTCCAAACTAAAACAATACATTTATTCATTGGCTTCTTGAATTTCTACCTGCTTACACTTGTATTGATTCAACGAACTTTTAGTGGAAGTTCTGCCAGCATTGAAGAAGTCAAGTCACAAGCCTTCAAGAGATTACGACCAAAGTCTTGAAAGGTCTCGTACAACGTTTGTTGGAGCAACCCTCCTAATAATACATCTGCACCGTAAAGATACTCATTACTATTTCTCAAAAATTCATTACTATTTCTCAAAATTTGCAAAGGGTCATCTGAATTTCCGAATTACTTGTCATGTCTAGTCGAAAAGCTATAGTGGATCCTTTAATTTCTTCATCCATGGCAAAGCGACTTGCAATAAACCTTTGCCTCGTATGTGTGCTGAAGTTTTTAGGAAAAGATATGAATCCCACGGTATTCCCGTCCTGTACACTTGCAACTGCCGTAGCCTCGTCCGGCATCATAATCTGCGTCACAGGCAGGTTAATAAAATTCGTCTTTTATTTCACACTCATCAATACTGACCGGTTTAATTGCAGATTCAGCGAGGAGATTGAGATACAGGCAACTCAAGTGCTCTACATTACACGAGACGATTAATTGGTCACTGCAGATCCTCCAGTCTAGACCGATTTCAGGGTTCACCACTCCCACGTGCTGGAACTTGGGTAAAGGACCAATTATGTAATTGAAAGCTATTATATGTAAGGCTGGGGCAAAGAAGGCTAAGTACAAAGTCCTAAAAATCATTAAAAAGGCAATTTAGTGGTAATTTAGTCCGTAGTCATTTAATGCATTTAAGCCAACTTACTTGGGATTTCTTAACAGAAGTATTAGATTTCTAATAAATAAAGCGAAAATCTTCTGCATATTATTAACTCGCTGGAATCGCAGTGTTTTGCTGTAAATCTTTGGAGGTTCTTCATCAAAGTCTCCACAGCGTTCGGTAAACTTCATTCCTATCACGTTGCTTACTTCATCGCTTGAAATATTGTTGCTTTTTGTGTTGTGTGGGAACTCAAAAGGTTTCACATGCTGTTGTGTATAAGCCTGGAAGTCTCCAACATCTTCTGAGCCTCGTTGCATCCCTTCGTCTTTGAGGCACAGCTTCAGGACGATGTCTTCGAGTAAATTAGTGTTATACTCTTTTAAGAGGACACCTGGACTTCTTTCCATGAGGAGTCGTCCGTTTCTCATCAGTCCCACCTAAATTGGTAACAATTCATGATGATTTTTCCGCGTTATTGGGTGATTTTATTGATCTGATCCAAATGCTCTTAATTGGCTGTTGGCATGCAAGTGTCTGAGCACGGATACTGAGCAAAGTAGACATGATTTTGTGTACCGTCTGAGATCTCCTTGCTTCTTCTATATAGTGGGTAGTAATTATAATTGTTGTATGTTTCGTCCGTACAATGTCACACAGGTGGTTCCAAATGCTGCAGATATTGCAATTTACAACACATTATTATTATACAGTGTTTGAATAATTTATTGGCTAATGTTTATTTTCCAGTTGAGTATCACAGTAGCCTGGATAACAACATCAAGCCAAAGATGCCAGTTAACAGACGAAAAGTTACCTCTCTCTCATCAATGGGTCAACTCCGACTGTCGGTTCGTCCAAAATAAGTAATGAAGGCTCGTGAAGCAAACACGCGGCTAGAGAAGTTCTCCGTTGTTGACCTCCACTGTTCATGCAAATGCAAATCATCACATCATTTCAAAGATCCCTTTTCACACATTTCTGAAAGTGCAGATAAAGCATAAAATGCATGCAAGCTGCAGAGTATTCCCCAATCAACCAAACTGGTTTTTAAAGCAAGTTTACTGATACAGAAGTGTAGCAATTCAACCGGACAAAACTAACTGTAACACGGTCTACATAAAAGCCTTCAAGTATCAATTTAAGAAGATCATAACATCCCTAATCTCCGCAACAAATATCCTATAAATCCTAAATAGCCGTTAACTATATAGCCGGGTTCAATTGTCAATTACGCACAAACTCAAAAAAGAAATTTAATGAGGAATGTTCGGAAACTCTTATTTTACATTCTTGTATGTTGTTGATCAGGCTCCTAGGGATATAAGCAATCAGATAAGATTGAGTTTCCCATCAATCGGATGAGATTGTTATTGTTAGTCGCATACAGTTCAAGGATGCGCTATTTCTATAAGACGCCAGCTCGGACACAAGCAGTCGCGAATATTTATGAAGAACATTTATGGCCAATTATTTACTTCGTAGTAATTAGCGAAGGTGTGTGATTTGTACCAGACAAAGGCAAACAAAATTACCACCATAGATCCTCCAACGGCTCAAACGCATAAGTTTGTGGATTAATTGTTTATTATTTTATTATATGTTACAATCCTATAATGAGATCCTTTGCGTGTCTACTAATAATAATTATTATTGGTAGTCCTTCGTAATAGTTTTTAATTTTTGCTTAATATTCTATTTGCTTCCATGTGATTTTAGCTGTCCAGTTTTTGAACACTACAATTAAAAAACAAGCTATCCATGAAGTCTGACACATTAAGTACTGCATTATACCCTAAGAATAATCTTGGCCTAGGTTTTTCACTAGCTACATAATTTTTGTGGGCAAAATTGTGACTTAGGAATTCATGCCCACAAAAATGATGTAGCTAGTGAAGTCTGACACATTAAGTACGCATTGCATTACACCCTAAGAATAATCTTGGCCTAGGTTTTTTTAGAAGCATGGATAGCTTATTTTTTAATTGTAGTGTTCAAAAACGACATTTTATTCCAACATATAAGCATAAGCACCATTTGCCATTGTAATGAACCTATAAGGTACATCTAAAAAACATTTCTACACACCTGAGCGTTGCGACTAGCTGGGAAGGTGAGGGGAGATCCAGAAAGTTGACGAGAAATTCGATTCTTCCCAATATTTCAGTATTGGTCATTCCAAACAATCTCCCGAAGTACTGAAGTGTTTCTTTTATAGTAAGATGGCCAGATAGTGTAACACCCTGTAAACGACCACAAGACATCAAAATAAAGTTAGTAATAAATAAAAAATAATAATGTGTTCTAACTTTTATGAAATAGAACCAGAACCAGAATAGGTACTTATATATATGATCTAATAAACATGTACATTGCGGTTTCTGACAATTTACTGATTTCACCAAAACTATTTCGGAATCGGAATTCAAAACCCAGCATTTGATTTCAAGAAATCATAAAACATTTAAGCACCAAATGTACGTACAATTTGAAATTGATATTTTCATAAAACCTAAATTGCTGTTGTACTAAAGACAAGCCTCTTATTATCCACATGGCTTTATCACTCGCGATTCGATTCTTGGGAATGTGCATTGAACTTCAATCAATGTAATCAGATCTGTGATGGTGATGCACGGATCTTTTCTTGTTAACTTGTTATTTGCGATAACAGAATTCAGCTTAAAACTTCCTAGCTACTAGATCATGACTTCGTGAATGCGTACCGTAAAGTGATCTTGGCTTTTACACGTTGCATCGTTTACATTTTTACTTTCTGATATGAATATGAATTAGTCAATAGTTGTTTTTGTAGTTACGTATTACCTGTGGCATATATCCAACGCATCTGCCAGGAATTCCACTTCCAGGGCTTCCTGGCCTTTCTCCAAACACATAGACGTTTCCACTATTCAGCTTTTGGGTTCCAATTATGCATGAGAGCATCGTTGTCTTTCTACCAGTGCATTAAGTTCAGAAGCGATAAGTAAAAGTGATGTTGCACGATGCCCCAGGGAAAAATATACTTTAACATTTTTAGCTTCTGACTTACCCACATCCACTTGCTCCAAGTAAACTATATCTAAAGAAAAATCAATTGTAACGTTATTCTAATAATAAGTAAGTATTAATAATGGTTGAAAACTACAAATTGCATAAACTCTTACATAGTTCCTCCAGGAACATTCATATGGAAGTTGGAAAGTACAGGGACATCATGAGAGTATGATTTACACGCATCTTCAACCACCACAGCATAATCGCTTCGATGCTCTTCTACAGAAACTGAGATTGGAATACCACCGGTGGAAACTTGCTTCTCACCCATTTTATGACTTATACTTTTGTAGGTATTTGTGACCTGCAGTAATCGCTACTTTTTAACTCTCTATTTCTGCTTCTGTTTTAGACACGATTGTTACCGATTTGTTTTTTTCACACTAATTTTTAAACGAGGAATTGTCGAAACTAGAAAGTAACTGGAAAGCAACTTCACTTCATTTCAGCTAGGATGTAGGACACGGTGGTATTTCTTAAGACCGATTTTCATACTCCATCATTGGAGCTCACTCATTGTCAGACTGAAGCGGAGGCTGTGTGGCCATCAGTTGCTTTATAGAGCTTCGTTTCCAATTTTGCTGCAAAGTTCAAGTAGTGCAACGTACAAGCCATAACAGTAGCAGGGCAATTGTGCAATCGACAATTAGCATTACCACAAACGTACCTGTGTACCTTCTTATACCAAATGCCTGCAACGAACATCACGCATATGTAAAATCTGGCGTGCTTATCCATTAATAAATTGAAGACGACATTGAAAGGCAGGTAGCTTCCTACTACTTTACATTTTACACTGTTACAGCAGTATGAGATTGACTTAAAGGCTGTCTCATCTTTTTTTCAGCGTCTTCAAACTCGATTCTGAGAGTTCTTTAACATCTGCATTTTGGTGTTTTTATATGGGAGGACTCATGATTGAAGGCAGTGGGAACTAACAACTAACTAATTGAAGTACTTCTTTCTGTCAGTCGGACTTTGTTACTCGAAAGGTATCTGATATTTCTCTGGAGAAGTTTCCTTGAAAATACTATTCTTAAGCGATACTTTTATGTCACTGCTACAAATACATCAAATCAAAATGGTAGTCATCACATGTGAATCCATAAATCTGTCTTAAGAAGAGGTTAGCAATAGGATGTTTTCAAGCTTAATTAATTTACAATGAATTTTGTATCCATACATTTAAGATCTTCACGTTCGGGTTCAGGTACGATAAAAACTAACAAGGAATCACACGCTGACTATCCTACTTTATGTTCATTAACAATGAACTACAATCAATCAATGAAATGGCTTATGAAACCGTTCTCAGAAAGCAGGTATTTTAATGATTAAGTTTATCAAGATTGCTATCACATCGGATCAAGGTCTAGTTCAGACCTTAAAAACGTATAACAAATGAGTCTTGCAAATTTTGACAAGTAATATTCAAGTGCAAAGAATGGCACATGGTTTAAAAGAGTTGTTGCTGGTTAGTAAGTATTAACATGTGTCTGAAGACGACCTGGCTTACGCCCATCTTCGTTTCATACATTTGGGGATTTCTCTCCTTTTTTCCAATACTAAAAATTGTTTGACCAAGAATTCTGTACTAGTGCTAAAGTGGTTTTCTCATAGAGGCTCCTCTCTCTACTTTACCATTTGGTTTGTACCTTGATCAATCAAACCTTTTTCCTTGGCATTGACCCGTCTTAATGTTTTAATAAGTAGACATGCACGCACAATGCAAACACACTCATTTGTTTCTAAATCTCAGCTAAAAAGTTGCATTTCTCAGAACTGATGATGCTATAGGCCTACGAAGGATAAAAGTAATCGGGACGGACACAGAAAACCTGCCCAGCTCTCTTGGGGAATCCCTATGAATGTGGTACTGTTTTTGCATACAGACATATCCACGCCAATAACCATTTACCTTAAGTTCTCACAGACAAAATCATTCAGAAAAGACAAAGAGATTTCAGATAGAACCTTCTACCCTTATTTTTCACGCGATAAATATTCTAAATATATTTATTTATACAACTGTGAACTGTACTGCTAGGTGATGTGTCATGACTCATGAGTACTTTGTACTTTACATTTCTCGTCTCCAAAACTTGATTGCTAAGATTCCAGGCAAACGAATTGCCGAAAGCAGAACAACAAAATACGGCCAAACTTTCACGTGCAACGGGGCCATCCTCGTATGATAATTGATGTGGCAGCATCAATTGCATAATTGCTTCATATAAGTTACATTTAAAGGTAAGTCGATTTTCCTCGGATCTTGGTTGCAATCCTGCAGGGCTTTCATGCTAAATAGTTTAAATGATTCATAGAACTCCTTGGTTAGTGTTTGTGCAGATATGTACTCCGACAAATTAACGATGAGCGAGACAAAAAGTATATTATTACACTAGTAATTATAGTTAATCGTTTTCCCACTTATAACTAACTACCTGACATATCCAGTCGTACGTAAGCTTACGGACGAGTCTAGTAAAGACTCGTTTTCAGCAAAGTTGCCTCGATCTTGATAGTTCCTAGGAAATCCCAAGAACTCCAACGTACTCCCAGTGTGTACACTTTGGAGTGCATCCTCTACCGAAGACATTGGTACCTCCAACAATGCAATTCCCACAATTACACTACTTAGTTTTTTAAAGTAAAACATTTAGTGGCTAAAGGGTTATATTGTTCTCACAGCAGAGATGATAGAAGACGATAAGACGTTTGTGTGCTCACAACTCAGATTTTCCATAAAATGTGTTTCTGGAAAAACGATTCCGAACTTTAAGTCGGCGTCGACCTTCGAGAGGTTGTCGGCCCATGACTGCGTGGTGCTGCAGACGGAGCGCAGTGTGAGGACATTCTTCAGTCCTCCTTTCCCCGCAGAGAGGAAGGAGAAGACGAGACTCCAGAAGGCAGACTCAGCAGTCTGTGGAAATGACACAACGAACGTGAGACTCACAATCAGTCGATTTCCAAGTTGCGTTGAGGCTGAGAGGGAAAGGGAACTTACGGAGACTCCTTGTCGTCCCCCATTCCGCTTGGTCCTTCGAACTCCTCCACAGCGTCGACGGAGACAAGTTGAGGTTCCCTGGAGGAGACAAGGTGAGTCGTTGAAGCCATGAAGAGGCGGAGGAAGTGTTGGAGAAGTAGAATTGAAGCGTAGCAGTCGCAATAGTTGAGGTAGCTATAAAAGTGTGAAGTGTGGAAGCGGGTGGAAGGAGAGGGAGGATCGACAGAAGGAAGAATTCACCAAGGAGACGGAAGTGAGGAAACTGCACACAAATGCATTAGGGAGGACGCTTATAGAATAAAGTATAGGTCGGCAGTGGGCTCATGAGTCTCAGGAGAAATACACTCGAGTCATTATAGACGCACGCAACCTTAGAATTAGGATCAGCTTTATTTCAAGTAGATAAACGGGGCCTCCCAGTTCAAACTGCTAGGAACTCTTAATTGTTAATTGAATGCACTAAATAGTAATATTCCTTTTAATGGGGGTAAATGATGTCATAATGAGTGGGACGAAAGAGCAGATGAATTGTGGGATGGGAGCCACGTGGAAAGTCTTGCGTTGCTCCACCTTCTCCCTCCAAGTCCACAACTCTGACTCCCACAAAGTCGAGAGCAGAGGTGAGTGCAGTGAGTGTGAGATGGCCAGCCTCCTTGTCCATAGGCTCCACTTCCGACAAGCAGAACTCCTCCACCCTTCCCACTCCTCCCTCTCCTCCCATCAAATCCAAATAGAAGTCGGCCTTCCTCCGCAGCTCTGCTGAAGTTAGCACTCTAAGAAAGGCGACTAAATAGTCGGCGGCGTCTTCGCCCTGAAACTTGGAGCTCAGCTCAGCCTGTGACATTCCCCCGCTGGCTCCCTCCACCATCTAACCAAACGCATTTCAGGAATCACAAGGCCTGTGGCTAAGACATTGAAGAGCCCTCACCTCCACAAAGTTGTGGTAATAGTCGTTGACGATGAATGGGGCGACTCCTGTGCCAGCCAAGAGGTGTTTAACATCAGCCAGCCTCTTCTTGATGGGAGGTCGAATTTCGGGGTGAAGGATTAAAGATTCGAGGAGTGCGTAGGAGTACGCTCGGAAGAAGCTGTTTCCATCCGGCAGTGTCCGTCGAATGAATCTGTAGCCTTTCTCGACTTCCGAGAGTTTCGATTGGAGGAGAGGATGTGAGGCGTACTCATTCAGCAACACTTCCAGCCCTTCTTTCGCCCCCACCAGTACAATCTGGACACAAAAAAGACAATTGATGAGCACTGATATTATGTGTAGATTTATGATGACGACGTACCTCCTCAGTCGTGGAATCCGGCACAACGGCGACGAAAGAAATGAGTAAAATCAGAGTTAGCAACTGGAGCATTTTGAAGACGCTTTGGAGCCTACTGCTAAATGAATCAATTGATTTTGATACGAGGAAAAACAATGGAAACGAAGGAGGAGGGAATAAACCGAACGAGTGGTTTCGGGCAGTCAACAATGGATGAGTTCCCTCCGGGTGAGTTGGTGGCTGTGACCCTCCAAATGGATTTCCAGTGAAAACTCAGTTTGTTAGGCAAATGACATGCAAACATGGGAAGGTTGGGGTGGTGCTCACAGAGAAATCCATTCACCAAGAGACGCAGCAGACTAGACAATGAAATCTCCAGAGTTCATGAAATCCTCCAGGTCTCCAGGAATTCATGAGTCTCAGTTGGGAGGAAAGTCGTTTGCGAAATGTGGTAGCAAGTCGTTCAGGAGAAATGGAGATGCGGAATTTGGATGAGGTGTAAATAAATGTGAGCCTCAAAACTAGTGGGATTGTCTTTATTGACTCCACTGGACATTCCTCATCTACTCAAATTGGAATCGGTGTAATGGTGCCATAGTGAAGGTGAGGCTTATTGGGTGTGTGTTCAGAGGTGGAAGCGAGTGTGGGAGGTGAGGGAGGCCCTGAACACGTCCTCAGGAGTCACCGGCCCATCTGAAACCACAAAAGAACGTTGCAAATGAAGATTAAGTAGTACGAGTAAAGATTAAGTGCGTACTCAGTTGGAACCACTCCTTGTTTCCCACGTCTCTGCGTGCAGCCGCAATGGCATTGCGGAGTGCGAAAAGGACAGCCACGGCAGCGCAGCCTGAGGGCTCCCCAGGTCCTTTCGACCCGAGGACGCCGTCCTTGTTGGGCGTCGTGTCGGAGTAGAGCGTCACGCGGAAGTCCGCGGGAATGTCTTTGCTCATTGGGGGTTTGTAGTCCCAGGCGTTTGCCGTGAGGAGTTGGCCGCTGGTGCCGTCGTACTCGAGGCGCTCTGTGGTCCAGAGGCCGAGTCCGAACACCAGGCCGCCCTCCACTTGGCCCAAGTCCACCTCCGGATTCAAACTGCGGGTGCCGTCGATGGAGCAGTCCAGCCGCACCACGACGTACTCCCCCGTGAGGACGTCAACTTCCACTTCGGTGAGGCAGAGGATGTTGACGTCGTAGCCCTTCACGCCGTCCTTCCCACTCTCGTTCATGAAGGAGGCGGTGAGGTCGACGGACTTCTTGTGACACTCGGCCACCAACGTCTCCCAGGACGCGTCGCCTGGAAGGGACGTCTTCACGGGCTCCATTCGCTCCCTCAGAATCCGACACGCCTCTGCTGCAGCCTACGGAGGAGGAGTTACGAAGAGAGTAGTAGGGAGATTGCAGGGAGGAGAGAGAAAAAGGGAGGAGCTTACGAAGCAGCAGCTTTCGGACGTTGTTCCTGCGGCAGTCAGCGATGAGTTTGGCGTGGGGCAGTTTGTGGTGGGGCGGAGTTTGATTTTGCTTATGGGGATTCGGAGGAAGGAGGCGACCGTCTGGGCGACTTTGGTGTTGATGCCCTGGCCCATCTCCACTCCGCCGTGCGACACCACCACACTCCCGTCGATGTGGTGGATCCCCACCCACACTTCGTACTTCCCCCCGATAAAGTGATTTGGAAACCGAATCGGAACGAGGCCCAGGCCTCTCTTCACCCACAAGTTACCCTGCACAGACAAATTACCCGGTATAATCTCCGATTTCGGTTCGAATTGTGGACGTACCTTGTTGAAGGCGTCGACTTGGGCTGAGCGGGACTCGAACTGCGTCTCCTTCTTGAAGTGGTGGATGAGGGAGACGAGGGGGTTGGGGGTGGCGAGGGAGGTTCCTGGGGGGGCGGCGAGGATGGCCGACCCCTCGCCCATCATATTCGCCATCCGCACTTCCCACGGGTCCTTCCCCAGGCTGAACGCGATGTGCTCCATTATCACTTCGATCGTTGCTGAGCCTTGCAGATGTCCTGGAAGCCTAAGCAGAGGTTCAAATTCCGATGTCATTTTATGGGGGGTGGGGGAGGGGGGGGGTTACCTGCAGTAAGTGTTGGCGGGAGTGTTGGTGAGGGTGCGTCCCATTCGAACATTCCACCCTTCGTCAGCGTCGTAGCAGTTTTGGATGTTCATAGCGAAGAGGTAGGTCGTTTCCTCGTTGGGCGAGAATCCAGGGTCGCAGAAGACGTCGGCGTTGAGTCGCCGTATTTTGCCGTTGGGGTCGACGTTGACGTCATACTTGATGAAGTAGGGGAGCTTCTTCCCCGTCATCCGCATGTGCGTCTCCAGGTCGAGAGTCACGCGGACGGGTTTGTTGGTCACGTGAGCTGCGACTGCACAGGCCGTCGCTGTTTGTCCGGAACGGGTGGCTTTTCCTCCGAAGCCGCCCCCCAGGCGACGCACCTGCATTTGAATACTGAGGAAATGTACAGGGTGAGTGAGAAGTGTAGGAGTATACAGGGTGGTTGACTTACTTGTTGACGGGGATGGAGAGGGCGTGAGAGATGGCGGCCTGCGTCTTGTCGATCCACTGCGTGGCGCTGTAGACTTTGAGTCCGTCTTCGGTGGGGACGCAGAGGGTGGAGTGCGGCTCCATTTGGAAGTGGTGCTGGGCTCCCACACGGAACTCCCCTTGAATGGAGATGCCCCCACTGCCCCCCTCTTTGGCGCTCTTCGACACGCGCACCTGCAACTCCGCCTCGCGTCCTTCCTTCTTGGCGGCTGCGAGGGAGTCGTCGATGGTCAGAATGGGTTTTTGGATGTCTCCGTAGGTCACGTGGACTTTGGAGGCGGCCAGGAAGGCGGCGGCGCGGGAGGTGGCGAGGATGAGGCCGATGGGCTGCCCTGCGTGTTCCACTTTGGACGGCACGAAGATCTGCGGAGCGACGTTGGAATGAGACTGGGAATGAATGGGGGTTGAGTGTGGGACTCACGGGTTCTGGGGTGGGTGCCCAGATCATGTAGTTGTTTCCTCCCGGAATGTCCGACGCCCCGATAAACCGAACGACGCCCGGAACCGCCTGCAATTAAAAGAGAGGAAGATTAGGTGAGAGGCGGGTGGGAGTGGTCGGAGGGGGGCTTTACCATTGCGGAGGAAGTGTCGACGTGTTTGAGGGTGGCGTTTGCTTGGGAGGAGAGGACGAATGCGCCGAACAACTCGCCGGGTGCCTTTGGGACGTCGTTGGTGTACTCCGCTTCCCCTGAGCACTGCACCACTCCCTCCAACTTGGGGAAGCCCGTGTAGAGAACCTCCTGCGACGTTTTGTCCTTGACGTACGACTGGGCGCCACTGCGGGGGCCTCGGGTCAAGGCGACTCCGCCCAGGGCGACCGAAGGGGCGGCGTCCTTCCCCACGACACTCAGAATCGCCTGCAACCCACAACCAACGAGGTGAGGAGGGAATTAAACAGGGACAACTGACGCGGAGGGGGTTACTTTGTAGAGGAGCGACTTGGCGAGTCCTGTGCGGTACTCGGCGCTTCCCGCCAGTCCGTTTTTGGGGGGAGGCACTTGGGCCTCCTTCTCCAGAATGTCCAGGGCGCCTTGGAGAGTGGCGGTGTCGCGGAGAGACTTTCCGTTGAGGAACTCCTCCGTCTCCGCCGCCTGGCGCTGTGGAGAAGGTCAGAGGTCAGAGGGGAGTGCGCTTTGGGGGTGAGGGTGGCGGGAGACTTACGAAGTTGGGGCCGAGTCCTCCGAAGAGGAGCGTTGGTTTCTGGAGGAGGCGGAAGTTCTGGGAGGGGAGGACTCTGAGGAGGAAGGCCGCGTTGACGTATCCCTTCGAGTTTTGGTAGCGCGGGCTCACCTGCAACCAAAGAAGGAGGTGTGTGAAGGGATGGAGTGGGTGGGGGGGTGCGTTGAGGTCACCTTGAATGACTTCAGGTGGAAGTCTGCGTGGAGGCTGGGAAGGTGGAAGGAGAGGATCACTTTGCCCCGCAAGTCTCGCTCCGCCAGTTCGGCCATCGTGAATTGTCGGGAGTTGTGGGAGGCGCTGCAGCCGACGGTCACCTTGGCGCCCACAGCTTCGAAGAGGAGCCAAATGTCCGAGGCGAATTCGGGGTGGGCGACTTTGAGAGACACGTTTCCTCCCAGCGTCCCTGCGTTTCTGACGTGAATGTTCCCCAGGCGGCTTTGGAAGTGAGTGGCGATGGTTCTGGCGTAGGCGAAGTCGGCGTGGAAGGTTGCGGCTGCGGCTAACGTGGCGATGGCGTCTGAAATGGAGAGACCTGCGCCCAACACGATTTCGTGTGAGTTGTAGGAGGCGCGGAGGAGTTCTGGGATGGAGGAGATGTCCACGAACAGCTGCGGGGAGGAGGAGTCCTCCGCCTCTTCATCGAAGATGCCTACACACACACACAAAGACAGTCAGTTGCGTCCGTGTCATTTGGAGTGAGTTGTCGTACCGATTCCGGTGTTTCCAGCGACAAGTCGGACGTGCGTTCCTTGCTTGGAGGTTTGCTGGAGGGAGTCGTAGAGCGCGGGGAGTGCGTGGACCTTCAGCCACGTCCTTCCTCCGGAGATGGGGACGACGGAGGAGGCGGAGGGGAGTGGCGGCTGTCTGCAGCACTTCTCCCGCGCGGAGGGGTTGGTGGGACACGGACACTGGAGACAGTCTTCGATGTCCACGACCTTCTGGCGGAGGGCGGGAGGAGCGTCGGAGGCGAAGGACTTGAATGCGTCGAGGATGGGGCGGTAGCCCGTGCAGCGACAGATGTTCCCGTCCAAGGCGCCCTCAACGTCCTCCATCCGCAGCTTCTCGGCTCCTCCTTTAGCGTCCAGCAACCTGCGGAGGAATCTCTTAGCCTTCACTCAGATGTGAGGGTTTGTGGGTGCGTACGCTTTGAATGTCATGATCATTCCGGGGGTGCAGAATCCACACTGCGTGCCTGCGAACTGGGCGAGGCGTCGTTGGATGGGGTCGTATCCCTTCTGCCGGTCTCCGAGGTCCTCGACTGTCGACACGTCCCACCCATCGCAGCTGAGGAGGGGAGTGAGGCACTGAAACACACGGGGTTATCTCAGCCTGCGCTTATCTTGGGATTGGGAGGAGGAGGAGCTTACGGAGTTGAGGGACTTGGTGGTGGGGAGACGTGAGACGGGGTGCGTTTGGGTGACGGAGACGACGCACGCCCCGCAGCCGCCCTGCCGGCACAAATACTTCGTTCCCTTCAGTCCAGCCTCGTCGCGAATGAAGTCCACCAACTTCGCCCCTCCAGACGCCTGCTCCCCCGACACTGAAACACAAGAGACGGGATTCGGATTCGGATTCGTAGTGGAAGAAGCTGCTGCTTCGTGTTACCCGTGTGGAGTTGTCCGTTGATGGAAAACTGGATGAAATCTTTCTGCGACATTTTGGGGAGTTGTGTGACGGTTGTTTGGAGTGAGTGAGCGATGCGTGTCGGTGGAATGAAGTGCGAATTGGTAATTGATTGGAAGTTGTAGTGGGTGATTGCGTTAGATAAGAAGGAGGAGGAGTGAGCTCATCGCTTTATGCAACTTCAATTGAGAGGAGACCTTGGGAATCTCTCCACCACGGCCAATTAAAAATTCAATCGAGGTTTACTCTTCGCATTGCTTCTTTAGCTCTTCTTTTTTGTGCGAGAGTGACTGGCAAGAAATAAACCCACACGCTTTTGCTTATTCATGAAATTCTTTATGCAATGGTGGTGTTAAGTAATGAGGGAATCCTCGTTTTTGTCATTGGAATATTTCATTCCTGCGAATCAATTGGGAAGTGGAGAATGAGATTCGCATTGTGGTGAATCGGAATTCCGGCTGCAAAAGCGATTCATTGGGGTTGTGTCGTGTGTATCAATTTAATTGAGGCGATGTTTCTGTCCAGACTCTCCACTCTGCCTGATAACGTGCGAATATTATCGGCTGGTTGAATTGTGTTTAGTTTGTTGTTTGTTTTGCTTTGATGAGTAGACGACCTTGTTTCACCGCTGGTCTTGTGACAGCGTGTGTGTCTTGTTACACAACTGAAGGCAGTCACAAAAACTACATCTTCACTCTGTCTTTGAAGTTAATGATGATGAGTTGAGTGGAATTGAGAGGAAGAAGAAGACGAGGTCATCCCAACGAAGATTATTCCGTCAGGATGATAGACGGAATCACAAGCAGATCTCGATTTTGACAACATCGATTAGTGATGTGTGTGAAGCATCCAGGCATTAGGTTTTTCATGCAGCTCAAATGATGTTTTTGCTTCATAGTTAAGTTTACGGAGGACGGAGACGCTACGGTTCGACGAGAAACAAAATGAGTCCTTCGAGTCGAATCGCTGTGGCATTTGAAGCTGGACTCGGCGCTTTACACGGCTGTCTGCCAACTGACTAAACTGAATCCCGACTTGTTAAGGAACGGAGCAGCGCCACAACTTACCTAACCTGTAGGTTGTAAGCCAACCAAGAGTAAAAAATAAATGCAATCACACTTGGCATATACAACCTAATCCACATTCGACGAAACAAATAACATCGTTGACGATTTTGAATTGATTAGTACACATTTTACTTCCATCGATTAACCTACTTTGTACAAAAATGGATAAAACTTGTGATGTGTATTGGCGTGGATTTAATGAATGATTGAGGAGATCATCAGCTGTCGTCCAGTTGAGAGTCGTCGTCCCTTGGCTTGTTGAGAAGTCCCTTCCTCTTGAGGCGTTTGCTGATTTCGACATTCTTGGCGAAGTATGCGGTTTCTCTCTTGGCTGCGGAGACTTCTGTGCGAACCTTCGCCTGTCGAGAAATCCTCTCGTAAGCCAACCTTTCGTTGAGGTGGACCCAATGGAACCTGCAAGGAAGGATACATTAGTTGTGATTGTTGTATGGTTGATGGGAGTGTTGGCTTACCCAGGGAGATATTTGATGTTCCAGAGATGGTCGTGATACTCTTTGCTCTTTTTACCCCCCACGGGTTGATTGTTCAGCATCTCCGCCACCTTCTTCGCGTGTCTCCGCTTCTTGAACTCTATCCATCCCTCCGTGAAGGTCTGGTTCTTTGGACGACCTTTGTCCTTCCCATGTTTCGCCTTCTCTGCAATAGGAAACTCAAGGTTAATAATGCGCATTGATTGGGAAGTTATACGTCAATGAGGAATGTTTACTTGTGTCGGGCTGCAGGAACGACCTGTTGACGACGCCAAAGGCAGAGAAGTACTCACGAACCGCCGTGACGTTCATTTTCGGGGGCAGCGTCGCTAGATAAATGATTCCTGGCTTTGACGTCTTCTTTCCACGTTTGGCCTCCTCCTCCCCTTCCTCTTTCACTTCCGGCTTGACGTCTTCGTCCTCTTCCTTCACCACAACCTCTTCCTCACCCTCCACCTCCATCTTCGTATCAAATATCGGGGGATACACTTTTAAAAACCGAAATATGAAATGGTAAACTTTAATGTTGGGATGAGGAGGTGAGGGAGCACGTGTTTACAAACAGGTGAGATGCCCTCCTCGTGTGCAGCGAAATGTGCGGGGCAACGTGCAACTCGTCTCACTCCCATTCATAATCATCTTCCATGATTGGAATTGTCTACCTGCATGGTTTAATGGTTTATACTTAATTTTGATGTGGGAGTGTAGATGAGGAGTTAAGAACGAACACACACAACCATTTCCACGAAATAAGTATGAAGTACACGAGGCATGTTTTAGTAATCAGATTACGATGTACTTGTAGTTCCTGTCTTGCCCCACTATCATTGCGAACATCACGAGTAGCAGGAAAAAACCATCCATTTTCTCTCAGCAATAGTTTCACAGCTCACACACGTTTGGAATTCTAGGAAAATTGTATACACAACTTCAATCAATTCTCCACACATGTACGAAAGACTTAATTATGAAATTATGATGATGGATGAGTCGTTAAATCTTTGGAGTACGAAGAAGGAGGAAAACAAGGCTGCTGTTTACATATTAATAATAATATTACCAATAATAATGTAGTTTCATGCTGTGGGAAAACGTGTGAGTTCACAGTAGTTCATATTCGCATGATGAAGTTGAGATAAACAAGTTGGAGTGTAGAAGGCTGGAAGAACTTTAATTAGATCAGAAGTTGTAACATGCGTTTAACCAGCTCATCGATAACAGCGTCAATTATAGAAGCCAACGGGAATTATTACTCGCCTACAGGAAAGTCGTAAATGTTCCACCTGAGAGGAATCCACTTTTATGACTATTGCTTAGGAGAGTGTAATGTATCTCAAGTTGCCCTGAATGTGTGTGGAGTATTTAGACGTACCCTTGGGCTTTGGGAAACTAAAGAAAGGATCCGTTTTAGCAATAGGTTCTTTTGACGCTAATCGTGTCAATGGATGAATAGCTGTTGTTGTGCTACTTCTGGCCGGGGGATTATAATTGGGAATGGGCTTAAACGTAGCTATTATGGCACCATTGGACGGCATCCTAAAAAAATGTGCCTCTGTACTCTGTACACCATTGGGACTTTAATGTTGTGTTTTTGCTCTGCTTTTTGGTTGAATGGAGGACTCGACAAGAAGGTGACCTTGATAACTCACTTGGACTGCGGGATGAAATGTCGCTGCATATCTAATCACTCTCACACTCCTCCCCATTCGTTTACATAGGCAGAAACAACTTTGAGACTTCAGCAGAGTGGATGGCGATGCATCCCACCACTTCCATTCATTCCAACCTGACCGTCCTCCAGCAACACACATCCCATCGAGAGTCAAGACCCTCGGCTTCAGTTCTGTTACTATCCATCTTCGTCTGTTGGCATCCTTCCAGTTGATCTTTGTTCCAGGGTTCAAAGGTCACGATGACCACGGGAGATGGGAAGTCTTACCCGAAGATCTGTGTCATCGGTGCCGGGTAAGTTCACCTTTTTGCAGAAGACGCAACAAAGACATTAGAAGCACCTTTCTGTTTAAGGTTTTCGGGAATCATAGCGTCGATCAGACTGCAGAATTCGTTGGACTTGAAGAATGTGGATATCTTCGAGATGAATGAGGACGTTGGGGGAACGTGGTACTCCAACTGCTACCCAGGAAGTTCCTGCGACATTCCCATTCACGCATACTGCATCACATTCGAGGCTAGGGCAGGTGAGCAGCAGTCTCAGTCTAAACAGAGAAACAGAAGTTGAGATGTGTGTGGTGTGTTGCAGATTGGAAGAGGCAGTATGCGACGCAGGAAGAGATTCTTGTGTACATGCGAGAGGTTGCTGATAAGTACGACATTTACCCGAAGATAAGGTTCGAGCACAAAGTGAAGAGGCTGTCGTGGGTCGCAGGGCGGAGTCAGTGGGACGTCGTCGTTGAGAATCTCAAGACTGGGAGCGTCTTCACCAACTCCTACGACTTTGTGTAAGGAAGTCTTCTACTTGTCATAACTTTTGGAATCCAGTTCCTGTAAGATAGTAGATTGATTGAGTATTTATGGGTGCAGGTTTACAGGGACGGGGTCTCTGAGGTATCCGAATATTCCTACGGAGTTCCTCAAGTTCAGCGGGGAGATTGTGCACACGGCCATGTGGGACAGGTCGGTTGAACTGGAAGGGAAGCGCGTGGCTGTCGTTGGGACGGGAGCGAGTGCAATCCAAGTTGTCCCGGAAGTTGCCGCAGTGGCTAAGAATCTTGTCGTCTACCAAAGGCACGAAATTCCAAGTGTTTCTATTGATTGGCTGACTTCATTGATGTGTTTATGGGCGCAGGAAGCCGTTGTGGGTGTGTCCGAAGGTTGACTTCAATTTCAATGGGGTGTTGCAGTTCCTTTTCCGCTACGTCCCGTTCCTCCTGGCGGTGTATCGGTTCATTTTGTTCTCGGCCTTCGAGATGCTGTGGTACGCGATGACTCCGGACTCCTGGGCACACAACTTGGGTAAGTTTCACTGAATGAGATCATTTGTGACGACATTCTGACTCCACTTTGTGGGCTGTGCAGTTACTTGGGTGTGCAACAGGTTTCGGAGACGACAGCTGGAAGGCAGGAAGGATTTGTATGAGAAGCTGAGTCCCGACTTTCGCTTTGGGTGTAAGAGGACGGGATTTGCGTCCAACTACTATCCCACCTTCCTCCGTCCGAATGTGAAGCTGGAAGTCTCTCCCATAGAGACGGTCACTGGAGACTCCATCCTCACTGCAGAGGGCGAGGAGAAGTTCGATGTGTGTGAGACGCTTTAATTGGAGTAGTTGTGGAGGTGTAGGTTCATTAGGCTTTGTTGTGGGCTGGTCAGGTTTTGGTGCTGGCGACGGGATTCAAAGTGGCGGACTACTTTGCTCCGATGGAAATCTACGACAAGAAGGGAAGAGAGGAACTGAAGAAGTGGAAGGAGGACGGACCGAATCTCTTCCTCGGAATCGCCACTAACGACCTTCCCAATCTGTTCGTCATCTACGGACCAAACACTGTGAGACTCGAGTGTTGAATTGTAGGCTGGAATGGTTGGGTTATAAGTTGGGGTGGTTGATTAGTCGACAGGACACAACAGTGTGGTGAAGACGATTGAAATGCAGATGGACTGGGTGGTCGCCTGTTTGAAGGAGACGTTCAGGAGGAAGGCGAAGGTTGTCGCAGTGAAGGAAGACGTCGTGAGGAAGTACATGACGCAAATCAACTCCAAGATGAGCAAAATGGTCTGGTCAGCTTCGGCTTGTTCGCCGTGGTACGCGGATGAACAGGGACGCATCACCGGAATTTATCCCGAGCAACTTAGGTCCTACGCTAAACGAGTGGCTCGGTTTAATCCAGCGAAGGAATTGGAGTTTCGCTAGTGCATTTAGGTTTGAAAATAAAGACGTGGTTCGCTTGATTCAAATTTTCAAATTGACACGTAATTCACTTGTTATTATTGAGTTTTTATTCTCAATCCATTTTCAGTTTAAAGTGCTCAGGGTTCGAAGTTTCGAAGTTTGTTAAATTGTACACTAGTTAGTAGCTTACATATATTTAGCTCAAAATAAGTATATCATTCAGAATTGATGTTGCAAAGGCAACTGATGCGCTGTAGGCTTCCATTAGACTACTTGGACGTTAGCTTTCGTGAGGTATGAATTCAGAAAGTTCAATGCGACTGGGTTAAGGGTACTGCACAAAGGCTGCAGCTTTCCTGGATTCGAAGTCGACAGTTTTCCTAAGCTTTGTGCCAGGAAAAGCTTTACATCGGGAACTGACTCTGTTTAACACATAAGGAGAATTATGAAGCAACTTTTAATGTGTGCGCAGTCCACATTGTGTGTGTGTGTGATGCATACCTGCCAGAGGGTCTTCAGCTTTCTTTCCAGCGAAGTTGAGCTGTGCGTAGGTTGATTGGTAGCCAGATATTTCCTCGATTGCTGCGAAATGCTCATCTTGAACAACCGTCTGATCTTCGGGGAGCTCGAAGAGCTGAATTAAAGCTTGCAGGAGGGGAACCCTGTGAATTAGTGTAAATTGGATTTAGTCTCTTTTAAATATTTCTTCTGAGAGTAGTTAAGTAGACACTTACCAGTAGACAGCGTAGTCACCATTCAGCATGTACTGCGGAGCTTCACAAAGAATTTTAGTGACTCCCACAGAACATCTTCTCTTGTCAATTGGGCCTGAGATCTTCTGCAAGTCAGCAATGAATATTCGGTCCACAACTTTGCCCATGAACTTTGGTTCGATCGTGTCGATCATTTCGATGAAAGCTGGGGCTCCGTACTTGTTTACAAACGAGCAGAAATAAGCCAGCAAACATTTCACAAACTTTGTGGTCTTCGAGGAGGTGAGTCGTTGAAACAGAAGCATAAAAATGGGACGAAGGTATTGACTCATAGTTTCTCTGAAAATGCAATTAACAATCTTATTACTATAAACCTGAGAAAGCAGTTTCTGTTACATAAAAATAAATTGCATACTGGGGTAGGTTTTCGATTAATGTAGTGACCAGCGCGAATCCTTCATGATCGTTGCTTTTAGAAGCTATTAATTTTTGGAAGACACCCAGGATCGCATTCTACAGTATAAAAATATCATCAATTAAAACCCTCCACATATAATGTTAAACAAAGAGTTGTGATCCAATGCAGCATACCACTTTATCAAGCACAACAATTTGTTGTGGACCGATTGTGATGTACGTTTTCATGAGTCGAGCTAGTGGAGGCACGTTGCAAGTTTTATCCCACAGGGCTGGAGTAAGCAGATGAGGGAAGAGTGCCATGTAAGGATCGGAGATTCCTTTCCCTTTATGGAACTCAAGGAGGAGGGCCAGCACTTGAAACACGTAGGGGATAAATTCTACACAAATTCAATCAAAATAATTTAACCGTTTGTACAATATAAAGATGAAAAACAGTGTAATGCATGTTTTAACTAACCTGCTACATCCTGCTGCAGAATGTTTTGAAAAACGGGGAAGAGAAATTGTTCGAACTGTCCGACGGCGTCCGGACTGACTTTACACATAATTCGTACGCATAAGCACAAACTTTCAAACATATAGTGGTTGAAGAAAGGTTTGCTAGGGTTTCTGGAAACTGCAACCAGGATTTCCAGCAACTTAGGTAACATCACCGGCATTAGAGGTACAGTAGCTTCTTGAAGACACGACAGTGATCGCATGATAGCTAAAAAGAAGAATCAGTTAATTTCTTTCTTCAATAATGTGTAATTAAAAATCTCACTTTTCATCACGTATTCGTTTTCTTTTGAAGCTGGTCGATTCAAGACTAAAAACAAGTGGCTAAGAAGATCCTGTCCAACAGGACTGAGATCAGCGGATTTTACTCTGAAAATATCAAATACTTAGTGAATATTTTAATTTTCAGCATACCTAAGGAGCTTAAGTTAATTTCTTACAGAGGGGATCCGTCAGTTTGCTTAATCAGGAGAATCTTCTCGATAGCAGTGGACGCATACGTGTAAACCACAGCACTTTCCGCACTAATATGTCGCACGAGAAATGGAATGCTCTCTTTCACTATATTTTGCGGCAGAACGTTGCGGAAGATCATCACGTATTTGATAGCATCAGCTTTTAAAACAGGCAACGAGTTCACTAAATAAAAAAGACAAAAAGTTGGATTTGAAATAACATTTTAAGTTTGCAGCCACCTTTACACAACATCCGAACAAATACCTTGTGGGTCTTGTAGTTCCGTCAAGATATGCGTCCGATAGAAATCCAGAACATTGACCAACTCGTTCGTCTTCGTTACACCTTCCTTTTGTGTTTGACCTTTAGCCACAAGACTTGTAACCAAATAAATAGCAGCATCCTTGCTTTTCCATTCTTTTTGTGGGTTCTGGGAGTACTTCACTAACATCTCTTGAATAAATTGACCAAAAATAGCTGTCATTTGTGGCTCAAAATGACGTGACAGTGCACGAACGAAGTCACATGCTGCACGACGTCTGGTGTCAACATCAGATCCCTCAATATCCCGACGAATATATTCTTCGGCATTATCTTCGAACAGTTCCTCATCAGTAGCTGTAAAAGAAGTTGTGAATTATTATACTTATTAGTGAAATTAATCAATCAATTTAGTCACCATGATTTAAACAGGGAGTCAATTGTAAGTTACCTCGAAATTCCATATTTGGAATAATGACTTTCTGGCAAATGACACTCATATTCTCTGCATTTGCGAACAAATGCTTATTCCTTTCCTTTTCGGCAACCAATGCAAGAAAACTGATTGCGTTGCTCACTACCTGCAATAACCGGATTTCACCGAATTAGATTCCAATAGAACATAAAATTACAAAATTAGGTGGCTTACACCATCAAATTTCGTTTGATTTCCTGTTGTGACAAGCAGAGTCCATATGGTTTGGACAAACTGGGGTAAATATTCCTCAAATTCTTCGTCGTACTTCTGTGCGTACATCGACACGTTGTCGCAAATTTGAGAGCGCAGTTGTTCTAGCAAACCAGCCTCTTCATCATCCTAAAATAAGATTATTAACAAATGAGATCCACTAAGTAACCAACCACTTTTCTTATTTGATTCGTAAGGTTTCTGAACTCACAGCTGTATTTAGCAGAGCATTGTTTGTCACCAGAAGAGTATGAAAGTTCGGCATCCATATTTTCATGTTGTCTTCAAAAAATTCTGGAATTTCTTGGGCATTCAAAGAATAAAAAATTTTCGACACTAGAAGAAGGCTGCTATAGATAACTCCAATAGCATCCTTGTTGTTTTCATGCTGCTTAGCCAGATTCATAAACGCCTACATTTGAAGATTCAAAGAATGTAAAATTCACTGTAGTTTCAACCTTTTCCGTGCCTGATAACGTTTGCATGGTTAACTCACCACAAGCAATTCGGTGAGGGGACCAGCAAAAATATCCAACACCAACTTGATCTCTAGCCATAGTCCATTCGACTGGAATTCATGTCTGTATCTTTTGAAGAGCGAGTGTGCAGTACGGAGGACTCCATTGATCATATGGAAATTCTCTGATATTAAGAAGAGCAATTAAAAATACTTGTCACATGTTTTTAACTAATGCGTATTGGGTAATTAACGTACCAGTCTTAAACCTATCAACCAAGTCGTGTATCAGAGTGGGCCATTTGGCCGGAAAATCTTCGCGTCCAATAGCAGAAATAGCATCACTCAGTTGCCTCTGAATATGTTCAGGGGAATTCAGCATCAGGCTTACAATTCGCTCCTTGATTGTGTGACGGTCAGCCTCACAGATTTTGTTAGGAGAATCTTCGACCTATCATCACATAATTGAAGTAACTTCACAAAAATCAAGATACTCCATAATAACAACTGTTAGCTTACGATGGGCCAGTTTCTCTTCACGAAGTTCTTGAAGGCAATGGCGGAAGCGACTCGGATTGGCATGTCGACAGTATCGAGGTCGACGAGGTGCAGCAGCAACAGGGGATAGTTCGGCATCGCCTCAACGGACTCCAGATACTTCTCCGCTGTATTACAATAGCGATTCATTAGATAACCCTTTTTGTACGCAGTACTTAGGCACTCAACAGTCGAACGATTGCTAACCTGGTTTCCTGACATTTGGATCGGGTGACAGCGTTTGGGAAATGTACCCTGCGAGGCCTTGCAAGTTGGATTCAATGATTTCCATCTTTTATTCACGGTCTTAACTTCCGCAACCGGCTAAACAAAGACAACTGTCAACTGTATCAAAACTACCTGGTTTATGGAGCTAAAGAAACCCTTACGTAATTGGAGAAGTCGTAGTCTTGAGTTGAAACTGCCTGCAGTGAGTGCAGTCGCCTTGTCGAATTTGAAACGGATTAAAATTTGAAGTTGTCGAATAAAGTTGGTCGGTTGAAAATCAGGAGGAGATATTTGAGTGAGGATGATTGTGAGCAACGACGGAGTGTCGGACTCGCGAGACCCGCTCAGCCTCCACTTTCCCGCCTCCGTTTAAACTCCTTCCTCAGATTCCTCACCTCCGGAAAACAACAAGAGCCGCACGCACTCAACAACATTTCGACAACAGCGACGTCGACGTCGCTTATCGCTGTCGGCTTATCATCATGGCGCAAAAAGGACTGCGCTCTGGGGCCGACTGGGCACTCGCCCTGCTGAGGACACTTCCTCGAGTCTCTCTCGGTAATTTGAAGCCTGAACTTCGCCATGAAATAAAGGTGAGGAATTTAGGACAATTTTTATTTTCGAAATTGAGTGTTTTTGAGTATAATTGTATTTTGTGGACTTGTAGAAAGGGATACGAGGTCAGCACGGGGGGAAGCGAAGGGGAGGACCCCACAAAGGTCAATATCAGAGGATGTCCTACCCCAGACTTGGCTTTGAAGGAGGACAAACGCCGTTCTTCAAGGCTGTTCCTTATGAGGATTACTACAAAGGGCATCAGTGAGTGGAATTAAGCAGTTGACAGTCATAAGGGATTGTCTCTCATCTGAATGATGTGTTGCTTCAATTGCAGTTTACGTCGGCAGTACCCACCGATTAGTCTTGGACAACTGCAGCTTTTAATTGATACGAATCGTGTGCGAACGCAGGAGCCAATCGATCTCACTGCGCTCTGCAATACTAAAATTCTTCAGTGTTATCCAGAGGAAAAGCATTTTGGATTTCACCTGACTGATGAGGTTAGCTAAGAATGAAAACTTTTTTTTACTTTATTCGTTTTCCAATTAAAATGGCGAAATCTAATCTAATAATATGAAGGATGCAAAATAATAGTTGGGAATTTCTGTTTGTGTTTAACAGGGGATCGACAGTTTCAAAGCTAAAGTAAATATAGAAGTTCAGTGGACGACTGAAGCTGTGATTGCAGCAGTTGAGAAGAACGGAGGAACAATAACGCTTTGCTATTACGACAGAGATAGTCTTTTGGCTGCCGTAGATCCTGTGAAGTTCTTCAAACGCGGTTTACCTATTCCTAAAAGGATGATTCCTCCTGAGGATGCAATTGAATATTACAGTGACCCCAAGTTCAGGGGTTATTTGGCTGATCCAGATCTAATAGCGCAGGAGCGACTAGTCTTGGCCCAAAAGTACGGATACGTTCTTCCAGATATTGAGAAGGATCCACAAAAAGAAGTTCTTCTCATGAGAAAAGACCCAAGACAAGTTTTTTTCGGACTTGAACCAGGTTGGGTGGTCAATCTCCGAGGAAAGTGTGTTTACAAACCCAAAGAGGAGGAGCTGTTGCAATATTACAGACAGTGAATGCATGACGTGTATTTCTATATGTGCGATGAGTTATGTTTATGGAGTAGGAGGATGTAGTTTAAGTAATTTGATAGATGACCAGAATAAAGGTTGAATATTAAAAGATCACTTGTGGTTTATTCTTAATTAGGAGTGGTGCTGAGTGTATTACATAATAATTTGTGGCAGGTTAAGGATACTTCTTGTAGATCATAACATCATAAGACTAGAGATCACTTGGATCGATTTAACGTCCAGATGCGGCGGCGGCGGCTGCGGCTGCCGAGCTGGAACCGCCGAATCCTCCGGAGGAAGAAGCTGCGGCTGATGCGGCTGCTGAACTTGAACCACCTCCGAAACCTGAAGAAGGATATTTGGAAACGTTAGGATTTGTGTTTACTGTTTCTATTGGTGTGTTTAGCTAGGTTGTTTGTTAGAGCGGGGTTAGGTTTCTAGAAGCAATAAGAAGCGTTTAGACAAAACTACAGCGTTTCTACCTAAGCCACCGCTACTAAGGGAAATGGAGCCAGCGACGGAAGTCGACTGGCTGGCTCCATTATTGAACCCATTGAACCCACCGTTGTTAACTGGGTAACCTCCTCCATAACCGCCGCCTGGGTATCCTCCTCCTCCGTATCCTCCTCTATATCCTCCTCCTGGGTAATACCCTCCTCCACCTCTGCCTCCATATCCTCCATGGCGTCCTCCTCCATGACCTCGTCGTCCTCCTCCGTAGCCTCCTCCGTAACCTCCGCCACCGTAGTACTGCGGGAAGGCGGAGATGGCAACGGCCATGCAGACGAGGAGCAGGATAACTGCAGCTTTGGTGGTCATGTTGAGCGGATGTCTGTAGGGAGTGGCGAGGGGAATGTGAGAAACTTGGTTGAGTGGTCACAGAATGTTTGAGGATGGAAGTGGCTGTGGGAATAGTGGGGAGAGTGGAGGAGCCGAGGATATTTATACGACGAAGGTGAGTGTGAACAACTTCAGGTTGTGTTTGTGGAGGAACAAAAAAGTGGTTTTCGTAGAACCACTGCCACTGCCCAATGTTAATTCAGTTGTGGTATTAATGGTGCAGCTGTGGTGGGGGAATCCAGGCTGAATTTCGCGAGAAAGTGGTCGTCGTCAGAGGATGAAGGATTCGTGAAGTCGTGACGTAGATTGTCACATAAAAGCAGATTTGGAAGATGGACCGGGAGCAATTAGAGTAAACCTGTCTTTGGTGATGAAGTCAGAGATCTCTCTGCTCTGCAGCATCTTCGGATCTTCGGTCATCGACAGATCACCCCCAACGGCTCCAATGAATCGTCTCAAGAGTCTCAGCCACACAACTCTTCTCGTGTGCCATAAATAAACCTGAGACCTCAATAGGAATCCAGTTTTGACTCTTTTATAGTCTCTGTGGATGATTACAACATTTGATGAGGATGTTTGTAGGTTGCATCATGGACCACAGTAATTATCATTAAGACAAATGCCGTGTTATTCTTGTAATTAACTAATTGATTGATTATTTGGAAGCCTGGAGAAGTGGTGACGTCACTCTGGAACTCTTAGATCGCATGGAGGCAGGGCGTTTCCTTCCGTTGGTGTTGTAACAAACTCACAACTTGTTATTTTGTTCACGAGTCTCTGCATGCGTCATTGTCACTCATTCCCTCAAAAGCGATCTTCTGCGTTTAAGCGAAGTAGCGTGGTTAGTTTTTGTGTGGATTCTTGAAAGGACGATTTGTTGTTTGAGCCAAAGGAGGCAGCAAAAAGGGACGCCTCAAGGGCAAAAATAGCGGACTGGGCTTGAAGAGATGCGATAAATCGTCGTTTACCTCCTCCCACTTAATTTGGGATTTTACGCTCTTCCAGTTCAACGCTACTCCTTATGCAACTATACTCATTAACTTTATGCAACTCACCTTGCGATGCTTTGTGGATAGAATTATAACCTCATCTCACATGCTGAGAAAGGAACTCGAAGACGATCCACTTTTTGCTCGCTTTCTTAAGAACCTCGGGAGATTTGCAGAAGCTGTGGAGCCAAATGTGGAGACGTAGATGCGAATAAAGGGAGACGCGAGGGCTTAATGAAGATAATTCCATGTGATTACACATTACACGGTAACACATACCTCTGTACTTAAGAGGCTCTCTCAGAATTGAGCCTGTCGTCCGTCTTACTTAAGTGCACATTACTTGGAACTGTTTGTTTTTGATGAGGTAGATGATTAAGTGGGAATTAAGGAATGGTGCATTGTTGATTGTGGGAGGCTGGAGATGCGTGTGTGAAGGAGTTTAACGAGGTGACAAAAGACTTTATGCAAATGAGGTTGTTGTTTGTGGCAGGTGAGACGAAGTCGTCCTTTGTGACTTGTGAGTCATCAGGAGATGCTGAGGAAGAAGCCAACGCAGCCCAAGTTGACTCGTGTGGACCAAACGAAGCCAAAGAGCGTCTTCTCCTTTGTTCAGCCTGGTTGGTTGGGAATTGACAAACTGAGGAAGGAAGGAAGATTTCATTAAGGTGGCGAGTGTGAAGGGATCAGTTGACGTGATCATGAGCTGCCACGAGATTGGAGGGAAGAGGGGGTGGCTCCAAGTCCCCCGCTACTTTGTCGCCTCCTCCGAGTCCACCTCCGACGACCACGAGCGCCCCAAGGCGACCACCCGCAAGAACGAAGGAACGCCTCCGAGGAAGAAAAGTGGAGGGCGACTTCTGGAGCCGAGTGTCGTCGTGGCTCCGATGGACGTTCCTCCGATGAGCAACTTCTACGCGTGCTTTGAGGACGTGGCTATGGTGCGCGTGGTGCGGCCGGAGACGCCTGTGCGACAGCGCCGGAGTGAAGAAGAGAGCGCGCGGGTGGCGCAGGAGGAGGAGAGGAGGCGGCGCGTGGAGGACTGGGTCGCTTCCATTGCGGAGGAGGACTTCGACTACTCCTTCTCGGACTTCGAGAGGATGGAGGAGAGTTTCAGGAGGCTGACGATGAAGGAGGAGGCGGAGGAGGAGGAGCTGAGCCCCCGAGGTGACGTCGCCTCCAGAATGAAAGTGACGGTGGAGGAAGTCAACCCGCATCCTCTCGCGCGACTTCCGGAGGAAGTAGATCTCATCCAGTTCGATTCGGATTCGGAGCCTCAGGCGGAGACTGCAGTTCCTCCAAACAGTTCAGAAGTGGTGGAAGCTCCAGAAGCTCCGAAAGCTCCAAAAGCTCCAGAAACTCCAGAAACTGGAGTGAAGAGTGAAGAGGATGGGGATGGAGGAGGAGGAAGGAAGAGTGGAGAGAGTGAGGCTGAGCGGTGGAAGGAAGCGTTGGTGGGAAAGACGTTGGCTGTGGGGACTGGTGCGTCGTGGGAAGACGCGTTCGTGGGAATGGGCGAAGAGGAGAGGGAGGAGCACGAAGCGTTTCTGCGCGCCCGACGGCGACTTCCGCGCCCGCGCTTCAGGAAAGTGAGGAAACACGTCAACTGGGACGCTGTCATGTACGACTACCACCTCCCGCCCACCCCCGTACGCCAACTCCCTCTTCTTCACATCATCTCATTACCTTAATTAATTCCTAATTAATTTTTTAATTGTTGCAGGAAAAAGAGGAGAAGGACTGAATGAACCCTGAAGACTGAGACCACCAAAATGAATTCAACAAACTTATATACCCTCGTGGAATCTAATACTCAGACTGATTATTAATTAATTAATGAATGTACCTGTAGTTATAGTTAATTAGCAAGTTAATTAATTAGGATAACTGTTGGAGATGGAGGTGGAAGGTGCAGGGTGCCCCTGGTTTATGGGAAAGTGGAGATGAACTTCAACTCGTTCTATTTGTTGTCATTAAGTTACCTCGTTCATGTGATATCAACTTTATTAATTATTAAACTCAAGGCCAGAATTAACTACCAATTTCAATAATGTGTTTCGTTTTTATTCCGTGAGTGTTGGGCTAAGTTGAGATGTGGGTTGGGACCGTTGGGAGTGTAGGGCGAGTGGCGTTGGGACGCTGGGAGTCTCCGCAACTCAGTCGACACTGTCGACACTGTCGACGTCGTCTCTGCAGAGTGGAGCGTCGTGGGTTCTTCCAAATGTCGTTGGATAAGAAAAGGGAGAAGGGAGAAGGGAAGCCGTGGCGGACGTCAGCGTCGCTTCTTCTCGTCGCTCCTCTGAACGAAGCTCCTCCCTTCTCACTGGGATACCTCGTAAACACTCATTCTCATTGGCCACTTCCATTTCCAGTGATAGCGTGATGATGGGTGATGATGGGTGTGTGTGTGCAGATGCTGGAGAGGTCGAAGGGAAGCAGAGTGAATCCTGGAGGAACGGTGTTTCCTGGAGGAGCCGTGTCGCCGGTCGACTTCTCCCTGGACACGTGGGCGCCTCTCTTCCAGGCGCACGGAGGGGGTGTCGACCTGCGGAGCCTCGCCTTCCTCCGCAGCAGCGCCCACGTCCCTCCCATCTACCACGACGAAGCACAGAGCCCGCAGGAAGGACGGCTGAGCCCCGAAATCGGATTCAG
Organism: Isotomurus maculatus; assembly: GCA_034696585.1. Classification (NCBI taxonomy): domain Eukaryota; kingdom Metazoa; phylum Arthropoda; class Collembola; order Entomobryomorpha; family Isotomidae; genus Isotomurus; species Isotomurus maculatus. Next base: position 15,703 of record JAQGAC010000049.1, on the reverse strand, counting down.
ACTCACTGCGATTCGAGAGACGTTTGAGGAGACGGGGGTGCTGCTGGGGAGGAGAGGGGGTGGTGGGGGGGAGGAGTTGGGGGTGGGGATGGGGGGAGTGCTGGAGTGGGGGCAGAAGGAGGAGGTGGCGTCGTGGCAGAAACGGATCCTCAAGAATCCTCAGGACTTTGCTGTGCTGTTCCAGGAGCTGCGGGCTGTGCCGGATTTGTGGGGGTTGTGGGAGTGGACGAATTGGCTGACGCCGACAGTGTTCAAGGCGAAGTCGCGTTTCGACGTGATGTTCTTCATGAGTGTGGTGCGGGGGATGCCCAGGGTTCGCACAGACAAACACGAGGTCGCTTCAGCTCAGGTCAGCTTTGATGGATGGAGGAGGAGGAGTGTTGGGCGATGTGCTTAAGTTTGTGTGTCGCAGTGGGCGCAGCCGTCGTCGCTGTTGAAGGAGGACGCGGAGGGGAGTCTGCGGCTGATGCCTCCGCAGCACTACGAAATGTCGCGGCTGCAGCGCCTCACGACGGTTGAGCAGCTGCAGGCGGCGATGGAGGAGCGGCGGAGGAAGGGACTGGAGCGCTTCTTCCCTGTCATCCGGACTGCGGAGGACGGGACGCTGTTCCTCCTCCCAGGAGACGACTTGTACCCCCACACGCCAGACTACGAGACGTTCTCGAAGGCTGGAGAGGAGGAGTTGCGTGGGACGCTGGAGGAGTTGAACAGGAGCGGCGTCAACTTCCACCGCCACTGGGTTCCACGGGAGAAGGGCGTTGAGGGGGGCTGGAGGCTGAATGTCGCCAGGTACGGCCACTCCTACTGACACTCCCACCTGTGAATTAGACTGGAGGAGTACAAATAAAACGATGAGATTGAGATTTGGTTGTGTGGCATTGAGTGAGCCGGTGGCTGTGGGCAGCACGTGGCTTTGTTGACTCCAACAGAACAAACTTTGTTTTCATCCAAAGACACTGCGACGACGACTGACGGCGAATTGGAGAGGATGGTCGTGAGTGGATTTGTGTTGGGGTCAGGGCGCTTGTGCGTCCCCAACCTGCGGAGGGTCGTCGTTGGCACTGCGCGGCAGTTTGGGGCTCTTCCGCCGACTTCGGAGAGGAGTCCTCCGCAGGCAACGGGGGATGGGGAGTTCGTGAAGCCGTGGAAGGACGCGGCGTCGCTGATTCTCGCAGCGCCGTTGGCGGAGGACCCGAAGGGACCGCTGCAGTTTCTCATTATGAAGCGATCGAAAGGTGAGCTAAGGTTGTGTGGGTGTGTGTGGTTTGGGGTGTTTGAAGGTTGGTTGTTGTGTAGGAAATATGTTCCTCCCCAACAGTCTGTGTTTCCCCGGGGGGCAAGTGTCCCCAGTGGACTTCGACATGGACTGGATCAACTTGTACGCCGTGTTGGGGGCGGCGGATGTGCGGGAGTCGTTGTTCCTGGCGGAGTCTGCGGTGCTGCCGCTGCTGTACGGATACAGGGACCCTGAGAAGGACCCCAGGGAAGTCATTCGCCACGTGTACAACCTCATGCCCCTCGAAGTCTCGTTCAGACTTGCCGCCATTCGGGAGACGTTTGAGGAGGTGGGGATTCTGCTGGCGAAGAAGGTCGACAAGTCGGCGCTGGGGGAGCGGGGCTTCGGGAGGGAGGGTCGCGTGGGACTGGGGAAGACGGCGGGTTTCCTGAAGATCGAAGATCCGGAGGAGTTGGAGGAGTGGCAGGGGGTGGTGCGGGAGGACCCGAAGGGACTCCTCAAGATGTGCAGACACTACGGCGTCCTCCCCGACCTCAACGCCCTCGTCGAGTGGAACAATTGGCTCACGCCGAACTCCCTCAAGCCGAAGAGATTCGACACGATTTTCTACATGGCGACGGTCCCCTTTCCGCTGCCATTCCTTATCGACGGCATCGAAGTTGCGAGCGCAAGGGTACGCCACTTTATTCAACTCTGTTTGTGTGTCGAATGTCGTCAATGTGACCTTTGGAGTGAGTAGAAGTGAGAGTAGGTGGGAATCTCTTAAAAGTGAGTTTGCGAAAGTGTTTGGTGATCTCTTGTGGGTGATTGTGGGTTCTAAAAATAGAAGTTCGGAGCAGCAGATTCGCGTGCACGCCCCCACTCCTCTAGCAAATTGATTTAGCGATTTTATTTTTAGGTTAACGAGTGACAAGCTGAGTAGGAGACTCTGAAATGAACCTGATTTTATGGGTTGCTTTTTGACGTTGCAGTGGTCAAAGGCGAGTGGCGTGCTGAGTGCCGCAGCTGCTGGAAAGACAAGACTGATTCCTCCTCAGATTTACGAGTTGACGAGACTGCAGAATACGCCGCTGGATAAGCTGCAGCGACTCATGAGGATGCGACTTACCGTTGGCCTGGAGCGTTGGTGTCCGTGCTACTTGAAAGTGAGTGACGGAATCCTGTCGGTCCTCCCTGGCGACGACCTCTACCCGCTCGACTACAAAATAGAGACGTTTGAGGAGGTGCGGGAGGTCGGGTCGACGATAGACGACCTCCGGGCCTCCACCTCTAGTCACCACAGAATCGAATTCAGAAACGAGTTTGACTTTAGATTAGTAGCTAACGTGTCTCCTAAGCATGGCCAAGTCTATTTCTCCTAACATTAAGGCGCTGTAAGCTGTGAGTAAATCTGTACGTGTTGAGGAACGTCTATTGTCCATTAATTTGGGGTGTCCTTAGCTGAGGAAGGAATGGGTCCATATTTAGGCTGACATTTGCATGAGACGAAAGGGACTCGATTGTTTGTGAGATATTTGTGAACTTGCGAATCAATCAGAGTTGGAGGAGCCAAGTAGGGAAGATGAATTGGGTCCAATTGAGGTGACCACCTGGCAAAAGAGACGGAGTGAGTGAGCAGGTTGCCGTAAAGAGAGACGAGAGAAGGTCGCCTCTGAGAGACGATGGCTTTTGGATAGGAAGGAAGTATTTTTACGATGGAGGGCATGCGGAGATTTGGAATAATTTGGATGAACGGAGTCTTCTGCCCACACGTGAGGAGACGTGAGTAACCTCGTTGATGACGATTCCTCCTCAGATAACCTTCGCTGGGGCTGTGAATACTGTGAAAGACAGTTGGTACGGAGGAAGGAATAAAGAGGCGGTGGCGAACGCCCACACCTCCCCACTCGCCTCTTGGCACCGAAGGTGAAGGAGTCTCGCTCATTTCTCCCAACGAACTCGTGTCTTCTTCTTCGTCTTCTTCTCCGGTGAATTGGGACATTGGGAGTGTGAGTGACGTGATGGGGAAAGCGACGGCCATAGGAATCGACCTGGGAACGACGTACTCCTGCGTCGGCATTTGGCAGCACGGCAAAGTGGAGATCATAGCGAATGACCAGGGAAATCGCACGACGCCCAGTTATGTCGCGTTTTCGGATACGGAGCGGCTTATCGGGGACGCTGCGAAGAATCAGGTGGCGATGAATCCTCAGAACACTGTCTTCGACGCTAAACGGTAAGTGTGGAAGGATGGTGGTTCCGAATTTCGGATTTGCAGGGACTGGGGTAACGTGAGATTTGGTTTTCAGGCTGATTGGGAGGAAGTGGGACGACCAGAAGATTCAGGAGGACATGAAGCACTGGCCGTTTAAGGTGGTGAGTGTCGGAGGGAAGCCGATGATTCAGGTGGAGTTCAAAGGGGAGGCGAAGCGGTTTTCGCCGGAGGAGATCAGTTCGATGGTCCTCACGAAGATGAAGGAGACGGCGGAGGCGTACCTGGGCTCCAAGATCTCCGACGCTGTTGTCACCGTCCCCGCCTACTTCAACGACTCGCAGCGCCAGGCGACGAAGGACGCTGGGGCGATTGCGGGGCTGAATGTGCTGAGGATCATCAACGAACCCACGGCAGCCGCGCTTGCGTACGGACTGGACAAGAACCTGAAGGGAGAGAAGAACGTGTTGATCTTCGACCTGGGCGGAGGGACCTTCGACGTCTCCATCCTCACGATTGACGAAGGGTCGCTCTTCGAAGTGAAGTCGACGGTAAGGAGAAGGAGGAACGGTTGGGTTGGGGCGGGTTGAGATTTTAGACGGTTGGTTTGTTTGGGCAGAACGGGAACACTCACCTGGGAGGAGAGGATTTCGACAACCGACTTGTGAATCATTTCTGCGAGGAGTTCAAGCGGAAGCACAAGAAAGATTTGTTGGGCAACGCGCGTGCGCTTCGTCGCCTGCGAACAGCGTGCGAGAGAGCGAAGCGGACGTTGTCGTCGAGTTCTGAGGCGTCGATAGAAATCGACGCGCTGGCGGATGGAATCGACTTTTACACGAAAGTGTCGCGAGCTCGTTTCGAAGAACTTTGTTTGGATTTGTTCCGGTCGACGATTGAGCCTGTGGAGAAGGCGCTGAACGATGCGAAGATGGAGAAGAGCCTCATTCACGACGTCGTTCTTGTGGGCGGCTCCACGAGGATCCCCAAAATCCAGAAGCTCCTCCAGGACTTTTTCAACGGGAAGGAGCTGAACAAATCGATCAATCCTGACGAGGCTGTGGCTTACGGCGCTGCGGTGCAAGCGGCGATTCTGTCTGGAGACACGAGTTCGGCGATTCAAGACGTTCTGCTTGTGGACGTGGCGCCGCTTTCCTTGGGAATCGAGACGGCGGGAGGAGTGATGACGAAGATAATCGAGAGGAACGCGCGGATTCCGAACAAACAGTCGCAGACATTCACGACGTACTCGGACAACCAGCCCAGCGTGACGATCCACGTGTTTGAAGGGGAGAGAGCGATGACCAAGGACAACAATCTCCTGGGGACGTTCAACCTGACGGGAATTCCTCCAGCGCCGCGAGGAGTGCCGCAGATCGAAGTGACGTTCGACATCGACGCGAATGGGATTCTGAATGTGTCGGCGAAGGACAAGAGTACGGGGAAGCAGGAGAAGATTACGATAAAGAACGACAAGGGACGGCTGAGTAAGGAGGAGATCGACAGGATGTTGGCGGACGCGGAGAAGTACCGCGCGGAGGATGAGAAGCAGAAGGAGCGCGTCCAGGCGAGGAACGCGTTGGAGGGATATGTGTTTGGGGCGAAGCAGGCGCTGGAGGAGGCGCCGAGCGACAAGATTCCGGAGGCGGAGAAGAAGAGCGGCGTGGAGAAGTGCGCGGAGGTTCTGAAGTGGCTGGACAACAATCTGCTGGCGGAGAAGGAGGAGTACGAACACAAGTTGAAGGACATTCAGAAGGAGATGACGCCGATTATGGTGAAGTTGCATGGGAAGGCTGGAGGGGGCGGGGGGGCTGCCCCAGGGGGGGGAGGTCCCACTGTCCAAGAAGTAGATTAACACGTGTATACGAAACCCCGTCTATTTTTACTTAACTGTAACTTATTTCTCTGAATGTTTTATTACTCATCTTCACACGCTTTACTAATTACGAATAAATTGCAAATGATTTGTTGACTCTGTGAGAGAATAAATTAATTGTTTATTGATTCAACATATTAGCCTCGTAATAAATTGTAGGACGCATCTAGAAACTAGGAACTAGAAACCTACTGGTTAACTCCTCTGTAGGCACATATTTAAAATATATTTGATGGTACACAACGAGAAAGGGATTATGTGTGATTGGTTGTATAAAATGTTGTGGTGATAACTTAGTGATTGGAATCTGAATAGACGAGATGAAGCTCAGTGAGCAAACTCATTTGGTATCACGATGATTCATTCTAACGAAAACAAGCAAGTGAATGATTAAGTACGGGCGACCTACATTAAACGGGAAACGCAATAATTTGGGATGGAGAATACTGGTGCGTCTTATTGAACAATAAATATTAAATATAGTTTTATATGTCACAGTGACTGAATCATAATAATACGAGAGACACAATGTCAGGAATTCTTGGTAGTTTGTTTGTGGAAGCCCTCTTGCAGCTAGGTACACAATTGCATCCAGTCCATAGAGCTCAGGAATTATCTCAGCAATTAATTAATTTCTTAATTCAACGTAATTGGCAGGAAATAGTCCGAATTTGCCGTTACAATCTCCTCTCCACCAGCCTTCGTCGATCTGTAGAGACAATTGCATAAGAATTAGTGTTGAATGGAGACGGGTAAAGAGGTGAAGATGGTCTTACCATTTCGATATTGGAAATGACATCTCCGGGGTCGAATGAAATCTCGTCTTCGTCGGCTGTAATGAAAGTTTTAGGGTGAGGAATGAAGCAATGGGGAGTGAGAGAGGAAGAAATTTTGAGTAGCTCACCAGCTTGGTAGTCGTAAATAGCAACGGCCGACATTTCGTCTGCGTCTCCGTTGTTGTTGGCACTTGAGGAATTGTTGTTTTTGATAATCTGCTGAGGTTGGGGCTCAGGTTGGGCCTCTTCTCTTCGGTTGTGGTTCGCTTGTTGCGGTGCGGGTTGTTTGGGCTGAGAGTTGGAATCCTCGTCGTCCCAGTCATCGTCATTCGCTTCTTCGTCGTCGTCTTCTTCTTGTCGCAGTCTCCTTTGTGCGGGTGGAAGCGATGCTTCCATTTCACGAGCTTTCTGGCGCTGCTGCTCCACTCCTACTAAAGAAATCTCGTTTTCCATTCGCTTCAGTTCCTCCAGTCCTCTTTGAGCCTCTTCTTCTATCTTTCGTCTTTCTTCTGACTGTCGCTTTGCCTGTTCTTCCTTCATTCTTTGTGCTTCCTGTTCCTGTTAATCAAATGTTCGATTTTGTGAAGAAGAAGGTTGGCTGGCGATTTACCATGTGAAACTCACCTGTCGTCGCTTATTAGCTTCGTCGTCAGCTCGTTGCTGCTGTTCTCTTTGAGCTGCAGCAGCGTTCATTTTCGCTTCGTTTTCTCGCTCTCGCTCCTCCTGCATTCTACGTTGCTCAGCGTCTTTCGTCTTTTGTCGTTGGATTTCAGCCTGCTTTTCTTCCTCCGCAGCAGCTTGAGCCTTTTTGGCTGCGGCTTCTTCTTCTGCACCTTTTCTTGCAGCGTCTTCAGCAGTTCTTCTTGCAGCGTCTTCAGCAGTTCTTCTTGCAGCGTCTTCAGCAGATCTTCTTGCAGCGTCTTCAGCCTTCCTTTTCGACTCCTCCTCTTCGGCAGCGCTGGAGGCCTGCGTCTTTTCTGCTTCTTCCGCATCTTTCTGTGCCTGCTTAGCAGCAAGCTTCTTCTGAGCTTCGACTTCCTTCAACTCAGCTTCCTTTCTCTTTTTGCGTTCTTCCTCTGCCTTCTTTTGAGCTTCCTCTTCGTTTGATTTCGCCATTGACTCGAATCGTGCTCTGATGTCGGAAGTCTTCCTTTCCGCCACTGGCGGCTTTTCTCTTTGGTAATTTGTTCCTACTTTCTGCGGTCCGTTGCTCCCCTCGTCAAAACTGTGAGCAGATTTGTCTACACGATCGGTTTCCAGCCCAAACTGTCCTCCAAAACCCTGCAACCAGGTCAATAAGTCCAGGTCAACAATAAAGCTTTCTACACAACACTATCATTTCGACTTACCTTCTTGTACTCCGTTTGACTCTGATGCTTTTCAGTTTGAGCGTGATACTCCCATCCGAGGGCGCTTTTGTCTTGACTCCCTTCCTGCACTCCGTACTTTCCTCCAAACCCCTTCGCGTAGTCTACAAGGAGGGAAGGATTCATTTCTTTGCCTCACTTTCTTCATCATTCTCGTCTTACCCATTTGACTTTCGTGCTTCTGCAGCTTGTCGACGTGATCCCAGCCAACGGCAGTTTTATCTTGACGATCACTTTGAACTCCGAACTTTCCTCCGAATCCGGTGGTGTAATCCTTTTGACTTTCGTGTTTCTCCAATTTCTCGATGTGGTCCCAGCCCACTGCGCTTTTGTCCTGACTGCCCTTGTCCACTCCAAACTTTCCACCGAAACCAGAAGCGTAGTCCTTTTGGGAAGTGTGCTTCTCTACTTTCTCCACGTGGTCCCAACCGACGGCACTCTGCAACAGAAATTGAGAACTCAAGCTTAGTTAATTCTGAGGTTGTGGAATCGGCGTTTGAGAAAATTAACCTTATCGACGCGATCCTTCTGGACTCCGAAGGAGCCACCGAAGCCTTTCTTGTAGTCCTTCTGCGACTCGTGTTTCATGAGAGGAGCTGCGTAGTCATTTCCCACAGCCGTCTTGTCCATCCGATCTGCCTCGACGCCAAACTTCCCTCCGTAGCCGAATCCTGTCTTCAAGGTTTCATCCAACAACTTCTTCTTGCACTGCGCATCGCTCGCCTTCACTTCGTCCGCCAGTTTAGTCAAGCTGCAAGTTTCAGGTTGACAGTTTAATTCACGACCTTGTGATTGAAGTATTAATTAACTAATTAATAACTAACTCGATGGAGCCACCACCCCTGCCAGATCCCTCGATTGTTTTGGATCCCCATCGCTGCTCCTGCTCCGAAACGTCGTTCACGAAGTCAGGATCCGTTTCCCAATCGTCGTTGTCCTCTCCTTTGGGAAACGACGTAGGGTTCATCCCTGCACACAAAATACAAAATAGTTAATTAATTATGGATTGAGGTGGATGAAAGTGTGAGATTCGATTACTCACCAACAGTTTGTTTCCACATGTCCGTCATTGTTGTGATCCTAAGCTAAGCGGAGGTGGAACTGAATTAACTAAATTAGAAAATGGAGAGTTGATGACGAATGGGGCAGTTGATTGATTAAAGTGGCTGAGTGGTGTGGGGAGAAGAAACAGGAAAAGTGAATCATCAACTGACACTATTGTTTATTATTGTGTGTGTGTGTGTAATTAAACATGCACCACACACTTTAATTGCGAGTGTATTTGTAGATTAAGTGGAAGTGGATTACTTTCTTAAGAAAGTTCTCTTTAAGATGCTCTTTAATATCAAATGTCACTTGTTCTTGTTGTTCTGCTCCTCACTGCTCCACTGACAGACCCACACGAAGTGATGACGAGTCTTCCTCTTGCGGAAGCCGCTTTTAACCTACGCATACGCTTATCTTATGCGTCATGATCACCTTATCATCGGTAGACTAAAGACTGATAAGTGTGGTTAGCAGTCAACGACATTAAGTGACTGCCTTCAGTCAGTCTTGTCTCAATTTTTGTCAATTAGCCATCAAGCCGGAGGGAAAAGTGCGAAAGGAAAGGGGAAAGGTGAGACTCAAAAAGGCGCGAGTTTTGAATGGGAACAAAATATTTATTTGCGAGTTTCTGAAGTTTTTAGAATTATGAGGTGAGTTTGGTTGCTTTTCGGCTTGTCGACTTGCTTGAATTTGAATAAATTGGAGGAGGTGAAGAGGAAGCGACGATGTCTGCGGCGAAGCTGACAGGGTGGAGGTTTGCAGCGTTTGTGGGGTGTCTTGTGGGGGCAGTGGGGGCGACCATCTACCCCATCATCATCGCCCCAATGATCGACCCCACTCCCTGGAGTAAGTCTGAATGTCAACACATCCACTCACAAAATTCATCCAAATTTTTATTCTATTTTGGCATTTTTATTTTTGCAGAGCAAAGTCAGAAGTCCACGCGAGCTGGAGTGAAACAAGAGGAAATTCAACCTGGAGGTAAAAAGTCAAGGGAGTAATACTGTGGATTTGGATTTATTTGTGGAAAGATTTTAATTGACGATTAATTGTGTTGCAGGAATGAAAGTCTGGACGGATCCGTTTGATAGGAAGAAAGAGAAAACAAATTAAGGTTGTATCTGTAGAGTTTCGGTGGATGGAAATCAATCACGCCCGGTGTTCTTGATATTAGGTGACAGGGATTGTGTGGAATCGATTCACAGTCGGTTGATAACAGAAGTGCCACGACTAGTCGTTCTTATAATAATAAGTTAGTGTATAATTTAGTTACTGAAAGTTATTCGGCTTTTGTCATGGATAAAATGTGTAGGACGATAGCTGATTATAAATGCACGAATCAAATATTTTCTGATTAACATTGAAGAAACAACTTCTGTGGAGTAAAAAACTCCTTTCACTGTACTCATAAAAATCCGGTTTTTGACTCACCTAAGAAAAACATTAGACTCGACAGTGTCGACTGCAATAAAAACTTGAGGCTGAGACATCTCATCAGCTACTTCAAGAAAGCTTTCGTTTCCATGATCCTCCGATAGTGTGACGTTAGGCTGTGGTCAAGCTGACTCTTCTAACACCACAAAGTTATTCTGCACTTTTCCACCGAAGATGTGTGCGAAATTCAACCTTGCAATTCTCCTCCTAGCCGTGATGCTGAAAGGAACCACATGCAATCCAAATATATTACGGTCTAGTAAGTTTCCATTGACCTTAGTCAGTTGTCACCTGACTGTGATATGGAGTGAATGAAATTCCCTAGAAATCAAGAACTGCTACGTGTGCAACAGCATTAAGGAGGCTGAGAAGAACTGCGTTGAGAGCAGGAAGAGTGAGCTGCAGAAGTACAAAAAAGGAGCGTTGAAAGGAGCTTTGGGTACTTCAAGAATGCAAAGATGAATATTCAGGTAGTAAAGTGGTGACTGTTGTGAACTGAAGGGTACCCGTTGTGTTTCGTGGTGGTGACGGAGTACAAGACGATAGCGCGGAGTGCGGACGTGGAGCGCGGTGCGATGGGCGAGTTGGACGGGCGGGCGGAGTGGAAGGCGGACTTGGGGCGGAAGGGCTGCCAAACGAAGGAAGACGAGGACAAGAAGCTGCGCGTGTGTTTTTGCTACACGGACGCCTGCAACTGGAGGAGTCCACAGCGCCTTGACCGTCAGTACAACCACATGGGCCTCATCGTGAAGGGGGAGTGTATGTTCAGAATCCAGTTTCTCTACTTGGGCCTCGTGTTCGCGACTTTCGTGAGTGGGTCGGTCATCTACTGCGGACTCATTGGGGACAAGTACTCGAAGAAGCGCCTCAAGCTGAGGATTCAAGAACAAGCCTCGCGACGGCTCCACATCATCACCATCTCCGAAGAGGCTTCCGGCCTCCAGTCATGGACAAGAATTAATAGAGACTCGCTAGAATAGGCGTCTCTCCCTGAATGATTCTAATTGTCTAATTACAAATTGTCTATTGTCAGTGGAATTTATGGAGTAATTGTTAAAAGGGCAAAATGAGATAAATCCAGTAGAGTTGAAGAAGTGCGAGTGAATCTGAACTCTCATCCATTTAGACTCGGATTGTGTTTGTGTGGATTAGGAGAGGGAATGAATGTGATTCTTGTGGGATTAGGTGGGTTAATGAGTTCCAGGGTGGAAGGGACTTATTAGGAGAGATTGATGGGAGAGTGTCTCATATTTCACAATACAGGGACGACAACGTTTAGTGTGCCTGGAGGTGAATGTTAATGTCTTGTGGCTCATGTCAATCTGCTTGAGATGGATGTGAGATGATGTGTAGTGTGAGGGATATAGCGTAGGTAGGTGTGTTAGACAGGGACAGGCTGTGGTGGGATCAATTGAGACTGTGCGGGGAGAGTTCCAGGGAGGTTGTTGCTGGTAAATAAAGTTGGGTGAGCTGGAGACGAGTGGAGCAGAAGAAGGAGTGACTCCGACACAAGCTCACCTCCTCCACCCTCGAAACTTTCTTCACCACAACCTACTTTCGAAGGAAACACGAGGAACCACCGTCCACAGAGATGCACTGAGGTAACTTCTATTGATCTCTCACGAATACAAACAGAAGAATCGGTTTGTTGGGTTTGGAATAGTTTGGATGTGGGTGGTGTGTAATTGGAGGAAGGGACAATAATTGGTGATTATTTGCAGGAAGGACATGAACCGTTTGGATTTGTGTCCTCCTCGATGGATTAGTGGAATCGACCAACATGGCGTTTACGAGTGGCTTCAACTCTCCAATCCCCACGGCCCTCCAACTTCTCATCGACGAAATTAAGTTCCAGCAGCTGAAGGAACTCCAGTTCGCTGCCCTTCAAGGTTACTTTCATTTCCAGCAACTGTTTAGGCTGATTGGGTGAAATTCCAAGGTTGTGTTTGTGTGTAGACACGGGAGGGTTCCTGAATCGAGGGACGACGTATTGGACGGATGTCTTTGTGCGCCACTTCCTCTTCCAGCAGGAGAGGTCCATCGATGCAGACGACTTGTTGTTCTTCGTGCGGAAGAAACACGTGCGGACGACGCTCACGATGCCAAAGTTCCAAGTAAGGAGGAATACACACAGACAAGAGAATGAGGAGGAGGACTTAATGAGGGTTGATTGGTTGCAGACGGACGTGGAGGTGTTTCGGAAGGACAGCAAGAAGCTGCCAATTGGAGACCCTGAGATCGAGTGGAAGGAGACGGTGTTCCTCAACCTCATCATCCATCACATGGAGTACACACTCACCCTCGCCATCTGCACCAGAACGAGTCCCAAGGACCTCCAGGTCCTCAAGAGACACACTCAGGTAAACACTACTAACAATTAATTAATTAAGCCGTAATTAGAGTGGATGAGAGAGGTTTTACTGATTGCAGAAAGTGTATGCGTCGCCGAGCAGAAGGCGGATGGACACCAAAGGAGATTTCGAGGAGATCACATATCCCTACTTGTCATTTATGGTGGACAACTTCGATGACGTGAGTTGGTGTAAATTGGCCCTAATTCCCCTCACGCTGCTTTTTAATCCGCTCCGATTCTTCGGCTGGAGTGAAGAGGAGAGATTGTTAGTGAGCAATTAGATCGGAGGCTCTCTCCTTTCTCATCTCCCGACAAGATTGTTTTTTCCGGTTTTATTCCAGGAAGGAAGGGGATCTGTTTGCGTAGTTAAAACTAATTGTGTGTGTGTGTGTGTGTGTGTGCAGGTGTACAGTGAAATGACAGTTCGTGATGGAGAGATGGTTTGCGTGGAGCTGGTGGCATCGGACAGAGACAGGGGATTCCAGGTTGTCTTGTTTCTTGGTTCCATTCGATACGACGCCTTAAAACGAGTCTACGACTCCAGAGTAAGTTTCCCCGTTTCATTAATCCACCGTTGGTCATTGGGCTAATTAAGTCTTGAAATGTAGGCTAGCATAGGGAGCAAAGTAGCGCAGAAGATGACGTTCGGGTTTTTCTCGGGGGGATCGAATCAGCGGGTGGAGTACGTGAGACTCCGGGGACCTCACGACAAAGGACACGCGGAGATAGCCGTGTCAAAGCCAAAAGGATCTGGCGTGGAGACTCCGACATCGGAACCCGGGTTCTCTCTCACCGATGGGATGTGGGATTCCGATGCGGAGTCCGACACCGAAGATTTTGTGTTCAAACATCACGTAAGAAATTGGAAATACCCGAGGGACTCTCTCTCTCTCTGCTTGTGGTGACTTAATGTTTTGTGTGTGTAAACAGAGGCGACTTAGCGACCCCAGTTCGAATTTGAATTGCTACTCCAAGTCGTCAGGATGGCGGGCGATGAAAGGCGGTGGGGGTGGGGAGGGTGGGGCGAACAAGAAGACGCGGTCGCAGGCAGAAGGACTCGACTATTGCGGAGTGGCGGAGATCGAGGCAGGAGATCTGAGAGACGGTAACAACACACAAATCTAATTACAAAAATAATGTTCTCCTAGATTCTAGAATTCTAGCTAAATTACTCTATCGATCCTTTCCCCACTCTTTCTTTCTTTCTCCTTACTCTCACACACACAAGTTGTAATCTCCTTCGCTTATTAAATGCCCAGAGATCTTCACTCCCAGTTGCTCTCCTTTTTTATGCCACGAGATTTAAGTTGAAATTGACGTTAATGGGAAAAGTAAAGAGAGAAAGTAGGTGAAAAGTTTTTGTATGAGTTTCTCCTTTTGTTTATCTTCTTTTGGGTTTGAAAGTGAAATATTTGTAAAGTTCTCCAAGTGGGAAATATGGAGATGTCAGTTGTGTGAGCAAATAGGAATTTGTGGCCTGACTTTATCTTTGGCTGATGAGGGAGAAACATGCAACGACCGTTTTGATGTCCTACTTTCCACGACCGTTCCTTTTTAAAGAGATAATTTTGTGGACTTTTAGTAGGTGGGTTGTTTGTGTGTCAGGGACTTGTGCACGATCGCGATGAATATTTAACGCGTGAGATGTGGGGAGCTTAATCCCAGGAGACTTGAGACGGAGCAAATGCCTTTAATGTGAGACTGGAAGAAAGTCTGTGGAAAGAAGAGATGATTATTGGGAGACAGTAGAAAAGAATGAGGAAGATTTGTGTTAGGCTGGAGGAGATTGGTAGTGACTTAATTTGTAAAGGAGAGAGACAGGAGGAAGGAAGGAAGGATGGTGGCAGATGGGGAAAGTGATGGTGAAAGCCGCAAGTGGTTTGTACAGCGACAGCCTGTGGGTTTTGTGTGTTAAGTGATGTTTGGACAAAAAGACACTCTCATCTCTTCTCTCATTCTGATGGGGTTCGCTGTTTGATTTTATGGTTTGTTTGGTTTTTCAGAGGAGGGAGAGAGAAGAGATGAGGGTGGTTCGGTTTGGTCCAAGATTTGTCGTCGCTCCGAAGGAGGCGATGAGACTGAGCGCGAGGACGACGAGCTGACGTTGATGCGCCAGAATAGTTGTCCGTGTCCTTGTGCGCGCTTCCCGAGGTCGCAGTCCCTCCGACTGGACTCCATTCCGATGCGTTCGATGGAGGAGGGGAGAGATAAGAGTGAGGGGTGTGCCCAGAAGAACAGGAGAGTTCGCAGGCATCCCCTGATTCCGAGTAAGACTGTAGTTGAGGAGGAGCCGAGCTCCTTCCTCCATTCCTTCCTCCACGACAATAAGAAGGCCACGTCAATCACGTGTCTGGCCGAAGCGAAGCTCATTTGTAGGCATAAGTTGCTCCAAACGGTGCGGAATAAGATGAGCTCGACGGGTGTGCGAGTTTTCTATTTGTGTGATGATCCTAGCTATAAGAAAGTTGTACAAGAAACCCATAAGACTGGTAAAGTCATTTCCTTCCCCACAATCAATTCGCAATGGCTGGGCGAGACTTAATGTTGTGTGTTTCGTGGTTGCAGAATTGGATGACGGTGCGTATAATCCGTTGTGGACGATGCGAGGCAACACGCAATCCTTCCACATTTGGCGTGAAAGTCGTCGTGCCCAATCCGTTCCGCTCAACGCCTTTTTGACGTACATTTCACTACCTTGTGCTGCTATTATGAAAGGTGGGTTTGAGGCAGCAATGATACGTTTTGTTTAGTGCTCTAATATTTGTGAAATTGGGTGTTTCAGATATTCTGGAGAATCGAGAAGAGCCAGTGTTAACTTTCTAGAAGCCATTCCTCTTTAGCTGCTTGTGATTTGAGTCTAGTCAAGAATGGACGAAGTACTTGAGGAGTGTAGTAGTTGTTGTGTAGTGCCCACTCACTGTCTTTTGGTTTTGAAATCCTAGGAATATTTTACGCAACTCAAATGAATCTTTCACTGTGATTTAAGTGTTTTAGAGTTGGTGAGGTGAAAATGGGTTGAAAGGTGTGAAGTGTGTTTGGTGGTCTGGTCAAGTTGTAGACGAAGCGATACGAATGGCGTTGTTTTTACCTAAACGTGTGTGTTGTTTGTTACCTCTGCTCTCATGTTGTCATCTTGTTGGCGACTTCTGGCGCAACCTAAGAATCTACTTTTGTAATACATGAAGTATGAAGTGATCTATTACCTTGTCTGTATTACTACGTATTAACTCTTTGCCAAACACAAATTCGAATTACTTGAGGGTCTTGGCGTGATTTGACATAACAGTACTATGCAGATGCAAACTATCTAAAAATCTAAATTACTAAACAATTAAGCACAGTCCATATATGCTTCACTTCAATGTTATCAAATAAAGTTGTTTACTATCAATCTACATCATCTTTTTCAAAGTTGACTATTCATT